>PVIY010032868.1:0-28608 GCA_004026745.1 Myrmecophaga tridactyla
TTTGCATATCATTAGGAAGCAGCAGCTACTGAGGGCCCAGGGTGGGTTTCTTCCCCCACTGGGTGCGCATCTGCCTGTAGACAGCGTGGCTGGAGGGCCCCGCCTCTCTGCGCCCTTCCGCAGAGCTGGCAGCCTCCAGCGCTCAGATTTACGCCTACAGGTGTAGACTGATATTCAGTGTGAGCTAGGCGAGCGCAGACGGGGGGTGTATCGGGGTGTTCCTTCTAAGCGGTGGTGAAGGTAGCACAGCCGCAGATGGCGAGGAGTCCTTCCCCATCCCAGCAGCCATCATTTTCCTACCTGAACTGGTCCTGCGTGCGATGAGAGTGTGGTTTTTAACTGGTCCCTGGAGCAGGACTCCCACTTCCAGCCCCCTCCACTCCCCTCTCCTGCAGACCTGCTGCCTGGACCTGCTGCCGGCTCAGAGGCGAAGTCCTGCAGGCGCGGGTGGAGGAAGCAGCCACCCTGGCAGCACCGAGGGGAGCCCGGGCGACTCTGGGAAGGAGCCCCGGCCTCCCTAATTCAGAACAAAGATCTGCCTTTGTCAACAACGTGACTGTTGGCCACGTGTCTGTATTTTTTTTGGAGGGGGCATTCTGTTTGTTTTTCTAGTTAGGAAAATGACATCTGGAAAGGGTTGAGAACCAGATTTATTTCTTCAAGTTCAGAAGATGGAGCATGTATTTCTCAATCCATTTACATAGTTTATACCCCAGTACGGGTTTCACCTTTCCAGTGACCTCTCGTTTTTCCTATCCATATTTGACTACTGTGAAGGACTTTTAAATATGAAGGGGGATGAGATCACCTAAAATAAACCAAGCCAAGTCTTGTTATTCAAAACCCGAGGTTTGTGTTATTTTTTTAAAAAGCAAGTAAAATGGAAACTTTCCTAAGTGCAAAATATAGAACAATCACTTGAAATGTGAAACGTGGAATTATATTGACAAATTAGAGGCAAAGTGTCTTTGTAGTTGGATAAATTATGATTTGTTGCATGCTGATGTCTGCCTAAAATGTTGAAGTCTTGTAAAGAGTCCTCAAACAAACTTCGCTGCATTTAATTACATGTTGCTTAGCGAACACATGCGACACACGATAATTTTCCAATTTTTTTTTCCTACAGGTATAAGAATCATCCTTGCATTTCTGGAATACATTTAAGCATATATGAATGTTCTCATCATGAGTCACAAATTTAGTCCAATATTCACTGTGGCCCAGATTTAGTTTGCTGTTGCACTTTTCGAAGCACCACCAGCCCTGGTGGCTTAAAGCAACACATTTATTATCTTAGGGTTCCTATGGGTCAGAACTCTGGGCAGAGCTTAGCTGGGTTCTCTGCTCAGGTCTTATGATATCATGATCAAGTATTATCTGGGCTGTGTTCTCATCTGGAGGCTTGACTGGAAAAAGATCTCTTTCTAAGTTCCCTTCGACTGTTGGAAAAATTGATCTTGCAACTCTAGGTCTGAGAATCCTGTTTTCTTGCTGGCTGTGTGCCGGCAGCCACTCTCAGCAGCTCCCAGATGCTGCTCACTGTTCCCTGTAGCACAGTTCACCTCAAAGGTGGTTTACAGCACAGCTGTCTGTTTCTTTAAGGGCAGCAGGGAATCTCTTTCCTTCCAGTTTGCTTGGGTGGAGTCTTATATGGCATAACCTAATCGAGGGAGTAACCTTCCAAATTCCATCACCTTAGTTGCAAGTTGGTCCAGCATCGGAGGGCAGGGGGGTTGGGAGGAATGGACATCAGGGGACAGGATCAACGGGGTCATCATAGAATTATGCCTGCAATCAGCTCCTCCTTTGTGAATTCAGCCTAATGTTTAGCAATATCTAAGGTAATAATAATAAAGTAACTTTAAAAGGCAAAGAAAAAAGAAAACGACAAACCAAAGAATATCTAAGGGATTTTTAAGACTTTTTTTGGTAGATGGGGTAGAATGGCATTTTTATCCTCTACTTAGATTTGGGGAATTTGAGAAACAGATAGTTTTTTAAACTGCATTTATTTGTTTGCTTAATTGTTCATGTATTTTTGCAGTAGTAGAAGCAAAGTAGAGTCTATCTACTGGTATGCCTATCCCCTAGCTTCTTTAAGTGCTGACTGATACAGGGAATATAAAAGTCTCATCCAGGCAGGACAAGGCTGTGAGATAGTTTATGTTCCAGAATCCTCCCCCAACCCACTCCATGGAGCAACCCAAGGTGAGACGTTATCTAAGACCACGTTCTTGGTCTGCTCCTTCCACCTCATATCCTGCTTCCTCCCTCTCTTATAGATATTTCCCAATAGCATCTTCTCAATAAATCACATTTACCTGAACCCCTGACTCAGGCTCTGCTTCTAGGGCACTGAGCCCAAGTCAGCTACCTGGTTTCAAAAGAGCAGTCAGGTGTTAGCACAGCCATTACAAGGGTGGGTTTTGGCACCAGGCAAGTTAGAGTTTGTTTCCTGATGCTGCCACTTCCTAGCTATGTATGCTTGATACTTAACCTGTCTCAGTTTACCCACTAGTACATAAAATGGGCATTGTAATGGTAAGAGGATTACAGAGAGAGGGTGTGCAAAATGCCTGTCGTATAATAAATGTTCAAGAAGTGTAAAAGTAATGGACAAAATTTTCAAGGAAATATGCTTATTGAAATGTTAAAGTACACATGTATGCTTCCCTTCACATCCAAAATAATTATGCAGGCTCTCTGGGCAGTGGCTTTGATTGTGTTCTTGGTGGTCATGGTAATGTGTTCCCACTGGAATGCTGCCTCTGTGTGAGTGCTGACCCTGGACTAACAGTTCCCCCATGACAAGGTTGAATGCATTTACTGGGCAGCCTGAAGCCAGAGGTCCAAGCCAAAATTCCCTTTTGGGGAATTTTGAATTCTTTGGCAAACTGCTCTCTTTCATATTTGAAGTGAGTTAATCTAGGTTTTTGGGTTTCATCCAGATCTAAGCTCATTCATTGCTCTAAGCTGCAATGAAAAGCCCAAATCATGGTAGCTTCCTTCACTGGAAGGCATGTGTGTGCACCGAGGGCAGTGTGCAGGCCCATGGGGGGAGAAGGAATGCAAATACTTAACTAAGTAGACTTTATTTTATTCCTGTTCCATTACAAATGACCTTATAATCCATGGTGGAGGATTAGAATTTTACTCTAAGCAGTGGGGAATCACTAAAGTGTTTTCAGGAGGGAAATGGCATGATCAGATTTGCATTTTTGAAATCTTTGACTCCTGGAAAATGGATTGTAGGTGGGAAGAAGGGAGGAAAGGAGAGCAATTATTAGGGAGACAAGTTGCAGCTATCCAGGGAAAAGAGAATGGAGCCTTAAACTAGTGCGGTGATTGTTGGGATGCATAGAGAGAAGTGGAAAAGATTCTAGAGCTATCTGGAGAGAGGAACCAATGGGGTTCAGTAATTGATGAGAATAGAGCAAGTGAGGGTGGGGATATAGATTCTGTCTTTGGCCACTGCTGGTGAGACATTCATTGAGATGACAACACTGTAGAAGGAGCAGGCTTGGCCATGGTTGAGTTTGAGATGTCTGTAAAACATACAAGTGGAGATGTCCAGTGGATGATTGGCTGCCTAGAAGGAGGAGTCATAGCCTCAATGGCTGTCATGGTCAGGTTCATGTGTCAATTTGGCCAAGTGGTGGTACTTGTTTGTCTGGTTGGGCAAATGCTGTCCTGTCTGTTCCAATGAAGACATTTCATAGAATTAAATAATGATCATGTCAGCTGCATCCATAGCTGATTCCATTTTTAATCAGCCAAAGGGGAGTGTCTTCTGCAGTGAGTGATGCTTAATCTAATCACTGGAAGCCTTTTAAGGAGGATTCAGAAGAGACAGGTTCTCTTCCTGCTTCGGCTGGCAAACCTCTCCTGTAGAGTTTGTCCAGACCCTCCATCGGAATCATCAGCTTCACAGCCTGCCCTACAGATTTTGGACTCTGTGTTCCCATGGTCACATGAGACACTTTTATAAATTTTACATTTGCGAGTGTTCCCTGTTGATTCTGTTTCTTTAGAGAAACCTAACTAATACAATGGCACAGTGAGGAGACAGGGTGTGGGGTGCAGGAGAATGACCAGGTTCCATTAGAGGACAGTTGGCGAGCACCCACCCCTACCCCAGAGTATAACCAGGTTTCTGTTAAAGCAAGGAGGGAGAAGGAAGACTTGGTGAAGTATTTCATGATATGAGCTGATTTATGAACCATTAAATTTTTTTTCTTTCAGCAGACATGGAAAGACTTTGGGAGCAAAAAAAGGAGAGGAGAGCTGAGTGAAGGGAGAGGAAGAACAGACACTGGAAATGAGACTGTGGTAGCATGAAACATCAACAAGAGCTTCCATTCTAAGTGGGATCAAGAAGAACAGGGGGAGAGGAGGTGGGACAAGATGGTGGCATAGTGAGGTATGGAATTTAGTCAGCTAGGAAATAGCCAAGAACTGTATGGAACAACAGCTAGGGGGATGTCAGTGACCACACACATAGTGTACACCAGTCTGTAAGGCTGAGATCCCACACAGAACTGGAAGTCTCCCAAGCCATGGAGGCCAGTGCCCTTCCCCACGGGTATGGCATGCTGGTTCTCTGAAGGGAAAGTAAATAGACTACTAGTAGCAAGGAGTTAGCTCAACCAAGCTCCAATTGTGGAATTAAATAATAAATTCTGACTACTGAAAATAGGCCTAGAGCACACCTTAACCTGAAATAAGCACTAAAGGAACTCGGAGTTTTTGCACCAGCAAAGAGGGGGTAAGGCTGATGGAAAAAAGAATAAAGGTTTTTTGAGTTGGATAGCACAAAATACTGGGAAATGTCTGGGCCCTAAGGAAAGGGGGCACATAGAGCTTGAGGATACATAGAGCCAGGTACCATCTCAAAATCTTGCTTGGCAGGCACAGGAAACCAGGAACTGGCTCTGAAAAGGCTTTTTTATTTTTTTTTCAACTTCTTAACAGCTCATTAGATAGAACTGCAAGCACTCTCAGGCTTCAGCACTGTCCAAGACAAGGTTGGAATTAAGGCATGTCTGAGAGAGACAAAGTAACTAGCTAGATGAAAGAGGTTAATTCCCTAAAATGTATATCTTCCCCAAGAAAAGGAAGGCAGGGCCAAGCTCAAGTGGAGGCCCTCTTTCAGGGAATTCAGGACCCAGGGGTTAGAAAACAGAAACAATCAAAGCCTGCCTACTATTGCAGCCTCTGTGTCAATCACACCCCTGGCAGGGATCGGCTGCCAAAATCAAAGGCATTGTATGACTTTACATTGCTTGGGAGTCACACACAGATAAGCACCATGTGCTGGGCAGGATGGGAAAAGCACAAAAGTCTAATGACTCCTGATGCTGACTATCCTCTCCTCATGAGACATGGGCTTGTCTGGTCTTAGAAAATCTGACTGGTGTTGATAATATCTGAGGAGACCCTCCTCAAAAAAAAGTTTCCATATAGGCAGGGCAAACAACAGAAAAACAAGAACTGAAAAATTCTGATCAGTTCAACAGAACCTATGCAAGAGGTCTAGAATAAGCTAAACTGACTGTCAAAGAACAGATAGAGAACAAAGCCATCAGGCAAGAAAGCCCTAGGTAGAAGAATGAAAATAATCTCCAGAATAAACTAATTCAGGAAATCAAATGCCTAGATGTCAGCAAAAAAAAAAAAAAAAACAGAAAGTCATACTAGGAAAATTGAAGATATGACCAGTCAAAGGAACAAACCAACAATTCAAATGAGATATAGGGGTTGAAACAACTAATTCAGGATGTTCAAACAGACATGGAAAATCTCATCAAAAATCAAACCAATGAGTTGAGGGAGAATATAAAGAAGACATTGGGTCAACATAAGGCAGAACTTAAAAGTTTGAAAGAATGAATCACAGAACTTATGGCAATGAAAGGTCCAGAAAAAAAACAAAAGATTAAAAAACAAAAAAGCAATAGATGTGAAGATGGAGAAGAAAGGATTAGTGGACTAGAAGACTGGAAATCTGAAATCCTACACACAGAAGAAGATATAGGGAAAAGAACAGAAAAAATATGTTCTCAGGCTCTCAGGGAATTGAATGACAAAATGAAGCACATGAATATACGTGTTGTGGGTGTCCCAGAAGGAGAAGAGAAAGGAAAAGGAGCAAAAAGGCTAATGGAAGACATAACCACTGAAAATTTCCCATCTCTTATGAAAAACATAAAATTACAGGTCCAAGAAGTGACTACACCCCAGAATAGATCCAAATAGACATACTCCAAGACACTTACTAATTAAATAGTCAAATGTCAAAGACAAAGAAAGAATTTTGAAAAACAGCAAGAGAAAAACAATCCATCACATAACAAGGGAAGCTCAATAAGACTATGTGTGGATTTCTCAGCAGAGACCATGGAGGCAAGAAGGCAGTGGTACAATATATTTGAGATTCTGAAAGAGAAGAGCTGCCAACCAAGAATACTATACTCAACAAATCTGTTCTTCAAAAATGAGGGAGAGATTAAAATACTTTCAGACAGTCACTGAGAGAATTTGTGACTAAGAGAATAGCTCTGTAAGAAATACTAAAGGGAGCACTAGAGGCAGATAGGAAAAGACAAGAGAGAGGCATTTGGAGAAGAGAAATGAAGACTGTCAGTAAAGGCAAAAAGAGAAAAAAGAATTAGATTTGACATATAAAATCCAAAAGACAAAATGGTAGAAGAAAGTACTGCTTTTACAAAAATAACATTAAATGTTAATGAATTAAATTCTCCAATCAAAATACATAGACTGACAATATGGATTTAAGAACAGGACCCATTTATATTCTGTCTATAAGAGACTCACTTTACACTCAAGGACAAAAATAGATTGAATGTGAAAGTTTGGGAAAACATTTCATGCAAGAAATAAACCAGAAAAGAGCAGGGGTAGCCATACTAATATTCAACAAATCAAACTTCAAAGGTAAAACAATTAAAGGAGACTAAAAAGGATACTATGTATTAATAAACAGAAAAATTCAACAAGCAGGCGTAACAATCATAAATATTTATGCACCAAACCAGAGTGCTCCAAAGTACATGAGGAAAACACTGATGACACCAAAGGGAGAAATAGACACCTCTACCAAAATAGTTGGAGTCCTCAATTCCTACTCTCATCAATGACTAGAACTTCTAGTCAGAGGCTCAATAAGGAGATAGGATTTTGAATGATATGATAAATGAGGTAGTTTGAACAGACATTTACAAAACATTACACCCCACAACAGCAGGATACAAATTTTTTTCAAGCGGTCATGGATCATTCTCAAGGACAGACCATATGCTGGGTCACAAAGCAAATCTCAATAAATTGAAAAAGATTGAAATCATACAAAAACACTTTCTTGAATCATAATGGAATGAAGTTGGAAATCAATAACAGGCAAAGGGCCAGAAAATTCACAAATATATGAATGTTAAGCAACACACTCTTAAACAACGTGTGGGTCAAGGAAGAAATTAAAACAGAAATCAGTAACTATCTCAAGGCAAATGAAAACAAAAACACAACATATCAAAATTTATGGAATGCAGCAAAGGCAATGCTGAGAGGGAAATTTATTGCCTTAAATGCCTATATTAAAAAGTAAAAAAAGAGAAAAAATGAGGAATTAACTATTCACTTGGAAGAACTTGAGAAAGAAAGGCAACCTAACTTCAAAGCAAACAAAAGGAAAAAAATTACAGAGATTAGAGCAGAAATAAATGAAATTGAGAACATGAAAACAATAGAGAGAATCCACAAAACAAGAAGTTGGTTCTTTGAGAAAATCAATAAAATCGATGGACCCTTAGCTAGGTTGACAAAAAAAGAAAAGAGAGAGAGGATGCAAATAAATAAAATCAGAAATAGAAGAGACCTTACCACAGACCCTGCAGAAATAAAGGAGGTAATGAGAGGATACTATGAGCAACTTTATGCTAATAAACTAGACAACATAGATGAAATGGACAATTTCCTAGAAAAAGATGAATAACTGACATTGATTTGAGAAAAAAATAAATGGCCTCAACAAACCAATCACAAACAAAGAGATTGAATCAGTCATAAAAATCTCCCCAAAAAGAAAATTCCAGGACTGGATGGCTTTATGTGAATTCTATCAAGCATTCAAGAAAGAATGCCAATCCCACTCAAATTCTTCAAAAAAAAAAACTGAAGAAGACGGAAAGTTACTGTGCCTGTTTGAATCTGTGGTGGACACCAGAAAAGTCATGTCCTTTAATCCTCATTCAATATTGCTGGCTGGGAGCTTTTTAATTGTTCTCATGGAGATATGACCCACCAATTGTGGGTAGTAACTTTGATTAGAGGGCTTCTATGGAGTTGTGACTCCACTCATTCCAGGTGGGTCTTGATTAGTTTACTGGAATCCTTTAAAAGAGGAAACATTTTTGGAAAGAACTTGAGAGCCACAAGAACCATGAGAGCCCATGCAGCCAGAGACCTTTGGAGATGCAGAAGGAAAATGCCCCTGAGGGAGCTTCATGAAACAAGAAGCCTGGAGAGAAAGCTAGCAAATGTTGCCATGTTCTCCATGTGAATTTCCAGTTGAGAGAGAAACCTTGAACTTCACTGGCCTTTCTTGAGTGAAGGTAATCCCTTGTTGGTGCCTTAATTTGGGCATTTTTATAAACTTACTTTTAATTGGGACATTTTCATGGCCTTAGAACCGTAAACTTGAAACTTAATAAATTCCCCCTTTTAAAAGTCACTCTGTTTCTGGTATATTACATTGTAGCAGCTAGCAAACTAGAACAGCTATCTGACTCATTCTATAAAGCTAACATCACCCTAATACCAAAGCTAGACAAAGATACTACAATAAAGGAAAATTACAGACCAATCTCTTTAATGAATATAGATGCAAGAATCTTCAACAAACTACTTGCAAATCAAATCCAGCAGCACATTAACATAAATATACACCAAGACCAAATGGGGTTTATTCCAGGTGTGCAATACTGGTTCAATATAAGAAAATCAACTAATATAATACACCATATCAAGAAATCAAAGTAGAAAAACTGCATGATCATCTCGATTGATGCAGAAAAGGCATTTGATAAAATTCAACATCTTTTCTTGTTGAAAACACTTCAAAAGATAGGAATGGAAGGGAATGTCCTCACGAGATAAAAAGAATATATGGAAACCCCACAGCTAACATCCTCAATGGGGAAAGACCAAAAGTCTTCTGCCTAAGATCAGGAACAAGATAAGGATGCCTACTCTCACCATTGTTATTCAGTGGTGTGCTGGAACTTCTATCTAGAGCAATTACACAAGAAAAAGAAATAAAAGGCATCCAAATTAGAAAGGAAGAAGTAAAACTCTCACTGTTTGCAGATGACATGATACTATATGTTGAAAATACTGAAAAAATTAACAGCAAAGCTACTAGAGCTAAAAAGTGAGCACAGCCAAGTGGTAGGGTATAAGATCAACATCCAAAATCAATAGTGTTTCTATATAGTAGTGATGAGCAATCTGAGGAGGAAGTCAAGAAAAAATTCCGTTTTACAATAGCAATCAAAATAATAAAATATTTAGAAAAAAATTTAACTAAGGGTACAAAAGACCTACATACCAAAACCCACAAGGAATTGCTAAAAGAAATATGGAAGATCTAAATAAATGGAAGGTCATACTGTGTTCATTGATTGAAGGACAAAATATAGTTAAGATGCAATTTTACCTAAATGGTTTATAGAGTCAATGCAACACCAATTAAAATCCCAACAACTTATTTTACAGAAATAGAAAAACCCATAACCAAATTTATTTCAAAGGAAGGGCTCCAAATAGTTAAAAATATTTGAGAAAGAAAAATGAAGTGGGAGGTCTCACACTATCTGACTTTAAAGCATATTTCAAAGCTATATAGTCAAAATAGCATGGTACTGGCATAAAGATAGATATACTGACCAATGGAATCAAATTGACTGTTGGAATATAGACCCTCTCCTCCATGGAAAATTGATCTTTGATAAGGTGGTCAAGTCAACCCACCTGGGACAGAGCAGCCTGTTCAATAAATGGTATTTGGAAAACTGTATATCCATATGCAAAAGAATGAAAGAAGATCCATATCTCACACGCTGTTACAAAAACCGACTCAAAATGGATCAAAGACATAAACATTAGAGCTAAGACCATAGAACTTTTAGAAGAAAATGTAGTGAAATACCTTATAAATCTAGTAATAGGAGGCAGTTTTCTAGACCATACACCCAAAGCATGAGCATTGAAAAAAGAAATAGATAACTAGGACCTCCTCAAAATAAAACACTTTTGTGTATCAAAGAACATTGCCAGAAAATTAAAAAGGCAATGGGAGACAATTTTTGAAAATCACATATCAGATAAGGGTTTAGTGTCCAGAATACATAAAGAGATTCTTCAACTCAACAACAAAAAGACAAACAATCCAATTAAAAAATGGGCAAACGACATGAACAGACACTTCTCAAAAGAATTTATACAAATGACTAAAAGGCTATGAAAAGATGCTCATATTCACTGGCTTTTAGGGAAACATAAATCAAAACCACAATGAGATATCATCTCATACCTACTAGAATGCCCAGTATTAAAAAAGAGAAAAAAGAAAACAACAAGTGCTGAAGAGGATGTGGAGTAACAGGCATACTTATTTATTGTTGATGGGAATGTAAAATGGTACACCTGCTCTGGAAGGCAGTTTGGCGGTTCCTCAGGAAACTAAGTATAGAATTGCCATATGATCCAGCATGTCCATTACAAGGTATATATAGAGAGGAACTGAATGCAAGGACACAAAAGGATATTTGCACACCAACGTTTATAGCCGCATTATTCATGATTACCAAGAGATGGAAACAGTCCAAATGTCCATCAACAGATGAGTGGCTAAACGAGCTGTGGTATATACAGATGATGGAATATTATACAACTGTAAGAATAAAGTCGTGAAGCATATAACAATGTGAATGAACCTTGAGGACATTACGTTGAATGAAATTAGCAAGAAACAAAAGGTGAAATACTGTGTGGTCTCCTACTAATATGAGCTAGCATTAATGAGTGAACTTTGAGAGTTAAAGTTAAGAACACAGGTTGTTAGAAGAAAGAAATAGGGTAGAGATTGGGTACTTGGTGCTGAGCAAAACAGATTGTGCAAGAGGATTGATTCTAAAAATTCAGAAATAGGTAGCACAATACTATCTAATGGTAGCAAAATAATATAAGTACGTTGAATGAAGCTGAATGTGAGTATGATTGAGGGAGAAGGGCTAGGGGCATGTATAGAATGAGAAGGAAAGAGAGGATAAAGACTGAGACGGTATAACTTAGGAATGCCTAGAGTGGCATCCCTATTTATATCTGTAAATGTACAAATATAAAAACCTTTTTTGCACAAGGGAGAACAAATAAATGTCAACATTGCAAGGTGTTGAAAATGGATGGTATACAGGAAAAAGTACAATCAATGCAAGCTAGGGTCTACAGTCAACAGTTACATTGTAATATGCTTCCACTCAATGTAACAAAGTCATTGTGCCAAAACTAGATGTTAACAAGTGGAGGGCATGGGGGAGGGGTATGGAGTCTTTGTGGGAGAAAAGGAAATGTCTTGATGTAGATTATGGTGGTGAAGGCATGTCTATTTACTTAAGTTGAATTGTATCATGTTTGAATAAAACTGCTTAAAAATGAACAAAGAGAAGCAAGTGCTAGAGAACAAAGAGAAGCAAGTGCTAGAGAACAAAGAGAAGCAAGTGCTAGAGAAAATTCAGAGAAAGAGATGTACCTATTCACTGTTGGTAGGGAAATGAGGGGTGCAGCCCCTTCGAGGGCAGTGTGGTGGTTCCACAGGAGGCTGGGGTGGGGTTGCCACATGGTCCTGAAACCCTGTTTTTCAGTATATATGAAAGAACTGAGAGTGGGGACATGAATGGACATTGGTACATGTGTGGTTATGCAGCTGCAGCAGTGTTCACTATTCACAGTGGATGGAGATGGCCTGAGGGTACAACAACTGAGGGTTGGAAAGGAAAACTGTGGGGTATACATACAATGGACTACTGAGCAGCCACAGGAAGGAATGAAGTTGTGAGACATGCAGCTAGGTGAATGAAACTTAAGGACTTTATGTTGAATGAACTGGCAGAAACTAAAAAAATATTATCATGCCTCACTCACATGGACTGAGTATAATGTACAAAGTTGGTGAGCTGAATTCGAGTGCTTGGGTTATCAGGTTGGGGCCTATTGTAAAGGGTCCTAGATTTTAAGCTCTTACAGCAGTCATGTATATTCAGGAGTTGTAAAATAAATAGTTATTTTATTTCTACTTTCTAAATTCTATTTATAAATATTTTTAAATTCTGAGATACTGAGTTCTTTGTATATAACCAGGTCTTTCCCAGAAAATTCGGGTATTTATGTGACACCTGAGACTCAGAGTTAGAGCTCTGAAGCTATGAAAGTCAGCAGCATCCCATACAGGAACTGTTTAAAAAGTTAAAGAAGGGATCAGATATTGAGTAGAGATATGAATGAAGCTGATCTGGATAGGACTAAGGAAAATCAGAATACAGGGTAAAGGATGATATAGCCCATATTGTAAAACTTCAACTTCTGTGTGAGACCAAAGGAAGAGACATTTATTTGGTGCAAAATTTATATTTTGGGTAGTGCATTACCTGATTTAACTTGTACAGTCAGTTTATTTGAATACCATAATTACATGGAATCTTGAAGAGGGTGTGAGATCATGTTGGCTTGTATGGGTCACTGTGATTTGGGCAGTGAATAAAGAGGTATTTGCAAAGTCCCCTTGACGGTCTGGGGAGAAAGGAGGAAATATCCAACTTCCCCATTTTGGGAATTCCTGATATTCTTGCAGGCAGTGGGGACAACCAAATCAATAGGCCAACCCCTCAGTCTTGAGGTTCACCCCTGTGAAACCTATTCCTGCAAAGGAGAAGCTAAGCCCACCTCATAATTATGCCTAAGTCACCCCTAGATAAACTCTTCTGTTGCTCAGGTGTGGCCTCTCTCTCGCTAAGCCAATTCGGCAGGTGAACTCACTTCCCTCCTGCTCTACATGGAACATGACTCCCAGGTGTGTAAATCTCCCTGGCATTGTGGGACAAAACTCCCAGGATGAGCTGGGACCTGGCATCATGGAATTGAAAAAGCCTTCTTGACCAAAAGGGGGAAGAGAGAAATGAGACAAAATAAAGTCTCAGTGGTTGAGAGATTTCAGAGCCACGAGTTATCCTGGAGGTTATTCTTATACATTATATAGATATCCCCTTTTTAGTCTATGGTGTGCTGGAGTGGCTAGAGGGAAGTACCTGAAACTGTTGAGCTGTGTTTCAGTAGGGTTGATTCTTGAAGACGATTGTATAACGATATAGCTTTTACAGTGTGCCTGTTTGATTGTGAAAACCTTATGTCTGATGCTTCTTTTTTTTTTTCTTTTTTGCATGAGCAGGCACCAGGAGTCGAACCCGGGTCTCCAGCAGGTGAGAATTCTGCCACTGAGCCTGATGCTCCTCTTATCCAGTGTATGGGTAGATGAGAAAAAAAAATTAGGATAAAAAATAAATAAATAATAAGGGTGAGATAAAGGGTAAAAAATTGGGTAAATTGAAATTCTGGTGGTCAGTGAGAGGGAGGGGTAAGGGGTATGGGATGTATGCATTTTTTCTTTTTCTAGAGTGATACAAGTGTTCTAGAAATGATCATGGTGATGGATACACAAATATGTATGATATTGTGAGCCACTGATTGTACAGATGTATGGAGTGTATGTGTGTGAAGATTTCTCCATAAAAAAAATTAAAAAAAAATGAAGAACAGGGACAAGGCATGGGGGGGCGGTTAGTTAACTGCAAGATCATCAAATAATTGGACAATTGATAAATGTAGATGTAGAGGTCCTTGACTAAGTGAGCAGCTACTGAGAAGCTTCTCTGGTTTTTATTTGCTGTTTCTCAGATCCCTTCCCAGTAGATGTGGTGTATGTATGTGTGTGTGTGTGTGTGTGTGCCCTTGTTCTGCCTAGAGTGAGCTGTGTGGCTAAGCCAGGCCATGGGCCTCTCTTATCTTCTTCTTTTTTAAAAAATTTTCTTAATATATAGTATAACATATATACAAAGCGAAGACAGAAAAAAGCAATAGTTTTCAAAGCTCTCTTCAACAAGTGGTTACAGGACAGATCCCAGAGTCTGTCAAGGGCTACCTACCATCATCTCAGATTTTTCCGTCTAACTGCTCCAGAATATAGGAGGCTAGAAGGCTTAAATACTTTTTATCACCACAATCGACTTTTTCTTTCTTTTTTGTGAAAAATAACACATATACAGAAAAGCAATAAATTTCAAAGCACAGCACCACAATTAGTTGTAGAATATATTTCAGAGTTTGACACGGGTTGCAACTCCACAATTTTAGATTTTTACTTCTAGCTGCTCTAAGATACTGGAGGCTAAAAGACATATCAATTTAATGATTCAGCAATCATATTCATTTGTTAAATCCTATCTTCTCTATATAATTCCACCATCACCTTTGATCTTTCTCCCACTCTTTGGGGATATTTGGGCTATGCTTATTCTAACATTTTCATGTTGGAAGGGGCTGTTGATAATATGGGATAGGTGGATGGAACTATCTGATGTTCTGGAGAGGCTGGGCCTTCTAGGTTTCAGGACTTCTCTGGTACATGGACCCATCTGGAGGTTGTAGGTTTCTGGAAAGTTATACTAGTGCACGGAGGCCTTGTGGAATCTTATATATTGCCCTAGGTGTTCTTTAGGATTGGCTGGAATGGTCCTGGTTGCACATTGGCAGGTTATAATAGGTAGCAATGTCAAACTGAAGCTTTTGTAAGAGCAACCTCCAGGGTAGCCTCTCAACTCTATTTGAACTCTCTCTGCCACTGATACTTTATTAGTTACACTTCTTTTCCCCCTTTTGGTCAGGATGGAATATTGACCCCACAGCGTCAGGGCTGGATTCATCCCTGGGAGTCACCTCCCATGTTGCCAGGGAGACTTTCACCCCTGGATGTCATGTCCCATGTAGTGGGGGAGGCAATGATTTCACTTGCAGAGTTGGACTTAGAGAGAATGACGCCACATCTGAGCAACAAAAGAGGTCCTCCAGAAGTAATTCTTAGGCATGCCTATAGGTAGGCTAAGTTTCTATGCTACCTATACAAGCTTCATAAGAGTAAGCCTCAAGATCAAGGGCATGGCCTATTGATTTGGGGGTGTGCTGGTTTGAAATGATGTATGTACCCTAGAAAAGCCATGTTTTAATCCTAATCCCATTTTGTAAAGGCAGCCATTTCTTCTAATCCTTGTTCAATATTGTATGTTTGAAACTGTAATCAGATCATCTCCCTGGAGATGAGATTTAATCAAGAGTGGTTGTTAAACTGGATTGGGTGATGACATGTCTCCACCCATTTGGGTGGGTCTTGATAAGTTTCTGGAGTCCTATAAAAGAGGAAACATTTTGGAGAATGAAAGAGATTCGGAGAGAGCAGAGAATGCTGCAGCACCATGAAGCAGAGTCCACCAGCCAGCAACGTTTGGAGATGAAGAAGGAAAATGTCTCCCGGGAAGCTTAATGAAACAGAAAGCCAGGAGAAGAAGCTAGCAGATGATGCTGTGTTCACCATGTGCCCTTGCAGATGAGAGAGAAACTCTGATTGTGTTTGCCATGTGCCCTTCCACTTGAGAGAGAAACCCTGAACTTCATTGGCCTTCTTGAACCAAGGTATCTTTCCCTGGATGCCTTTGATTGGACATTTCTATAGACTTGCTTTAATTAGCACATTTTCTCAGCCTTAGAACTGTAAACTAGCAACTTATTAAATTCCCCTTTTTAAAAGCCATTCCACTTCTGGTATGTTGCATTCTGGCAGCTAACAAACTAGAACAGGGTGTCTCTATAGTTTGACACAGTATCAGGGGATTCCCTGATGGTGAAGTTTAATAGTTGCATATTTTTTCTCTCATCCCTCAAGGGACTTTGCCAATACTTTTTGATTCTCTGCTTAATATACTCTAGGATGTATCCAGGCATACATTAAGCTATACAGGATTAAAGGACCTCCTTCTTATTCTGGGTTCCCTGTGTTTCAGTTGTTCAAATGAGCTATACAGATAGGTTGAGTTAGATTACAGAAAATTTCAGTTCCAGACCAAATGAAGCTTTCTTCCTTTGGTCTCAAAGAGTATGTGTGGTTCTAAAATATAGGCATTGTCTTCCTTACTCTTGTGTTCTGAATCACTTCAACCCCAACCTGATTGGCTTCGTTCTTCTCTATATATCAGGTTATATAGAGAGGCACTAAATGTGGCTGCTATAAAAGCTTACAGTCTAGACCCTTGTTTTCTTATACACATTTTCTAAAGGAGACCATACACTCGTTGTTCTTTTAGCCTCTCTTATCTTCTTTATCTACTCCAAGGCTTTTTGCAAATGCCTTCACCACATCTCAACCATCAATTTTACTACCTTTTTCCTCTCTTAGTTTCCAGTCACTTCTTTTCTTAATTGTATCCGGTGTAAATGGTTTAAGATTTACTTAAACCAGATGCTGTAAGGTGAGGATTTTGAAAGACAGAAGAGAAATTAAGATGAACTGGTTCAACACATGCAGGGCTGAGTTAGCGATAGGAAATATAAAAGGAACAGGATTTCTTAGTGGGGAGAATCCAGAGATCCATCAGCCAAGTGGGTGAAACAGGTGGCTGGACAAAAGTGAGGTTGAGATAGAAACTGAAAGGCAGAACCAAACAGACAAGGAGTATCCTTCGTCAGGAATAAAAGGAGATAAGAGGAAGCCGATTTGCCCTATGCTGGAGATGAAAATAGAGCCATAATAACATCAACTCTTACCATCACTACTGTCACTTCATTGTGATTTTATAGCTAACCTTTTTGTTTGAGCATTAACTATACACGACGTACCCGAAATACACTGGAAGTCAGGAGTAGCCCATCTCCTGGGTACCACACCTAGAGAATACAACGGAAGTAGTGCCTCTTACACTAAAAGATGGTCCTGATTTTTACTGAGATAGAAGAGCTGCTCTGAATTTAATGGGATTGGTGGCAGGAAGGAGGGGGCACAAACTGTCCCCCATGAATTTGGAATAAACAGGGGCACAATGAAGACAAGCCCTCTCAAGAGGCGAGGCACTCTCCTGTCGTGGTTCAGGCAAACAGCTGGCATCGGGAAATTCGGGAGAAGCTGGAATCCACAGCTACAGACCACACTGAGAAGAAGTCCTGGTGTACAGATGGGGCAGGAGTTCGAGGACAGAGCCCAAGTCCTAGGAGTAGAGTCTTGCAAAAGCACGAGGGAAAAAAAGCAACTTCTGGAAAAGGAACTCAGAATGTGGACCTCCAGGTCTTTGTCTTGTTTCTTGTACTTCATGTCTGTACTCATCAGGGAGGCTTCCCTGAACTTCCTTTATTATTTCACCAACACCAGTATGTCCACAGTCAAAATTTAACTTGCTTGTATGTTTGCTCACCACATAACATGAGAACTTGTCATTCTCATGGGCCACCAGTGTATTCTGTGCTTAGAATGGTTTCTGCCATATCCCAGGGACTCAATAAATATTCGCTGAATGAATGAAAATATAAATCCCATCATAAGACAGGCACGTGGAGATGGGTGGGGAAGCAAGGGATGAGATTAGAGTAAGACATGAAGTGGGACTTGGGCATAGGGACAGAAGGGTGACCTGATCTGAGTGTGCTACAGAGCGATTGCCCAGAGAGGAATGTCAGGTGGGTGGGGATGGTGAGATATAGGGCATAATAGAGCAGCTAAGGGTGATTGTGGCCATCCAGGGAAAAGATGATGTAGACTGGACAAAAGAATTGGCAGTCAGGATGGAGAGGTGGGGTAGACATGAACCCCCTGGAGAAGGAGTGAGGGAGGGAGAGAAGGCAGCGCCGCCAGGCTCTCCTCTGGGAGACGGAAGGGGAGGAAGACTTTAAGTGGGCCTTGGACACTAGAGGAGGAGCAGAGAGGAGGTGTGAGCTTGGTTCTGGACTGGGTGAGTTTACAGTGTCAGCAAGATGTGCCTGGAAGGCTGCCTACCACCCTGCTAGAAATGGCCATCATACTCCAAGGAGCAGGTCAGAGGTTGAAAGAGCAGTCAAGGGCCTACTGGAGCTGTACGAGGAGACCATAGATGTGGCCCCTGTACAAAGTGAACTTGGGGAAGCAATGATCCCTCCCTATAGAGCCAAGGCAAGAAGCTAAGGAAAAATGGGTCAAAGCACTTGAAAAGTGGGGCAGCCCTCTAGGTGGACAGCAACTTTGAATGGTGGTTCTGGATGTGGGCTGACCCACCACTCACCAGCCTTGTGACTTGGTATAACCTACAGTACTTCTCTGTACCCAATTTTCCCGACTGTAAAATGGGGATAATAACAATAAAATGTCTCTCTCCTGAGATTATTATAAGGATTGAATGAGATAACACGGGAAGCTCTTAAAACAGCTCTTGGTATGGAACAAAATTTAGTCAATCCTGCTACAAAAAGCTATTGAGCTTCTCCTGGAAGCTCACAGGTGCTTCATAATCTGCTTTGGGGGATACAAAGATGAATATAAATTCAAGCAGTACCTTGTTATGTTATCACCAATTGCTTCAGTAGCTGTAATTCGCCTAATATGGTATAATTAATTCACTTTTTAGAGTGTACACACAGTTCAGATGACTTTTAGTAATTTATGCTGTAATGTAATTGTGATGGTTAAGTTTACGTGTCAGCTTGGCCAGGTAATGGTGCCCAGTTGTCTGGTCAAGCAGGCACTGGCCTAACTGTTACTGCATGGATATTTCATGGACCTGAATCATCAGTAAGTTGATTGCATCTATGATTGATTACATTTTCTATCAACTAAGGAGAGTGTCTTCAGCAATGAGAGACATCTAGTCCAAATAGTTGAAGGCTTTGAAAGGAGAAGTCAGAAGAGAGAATTTTCATTTCCACTTCAGCCAGCCAGCTTCTCCTGGGGAATTCATTGAAGACCTTCATTGGGGTTGCCAGCTTGCAGCCTGCCCTGTAGAATTTCGACTTGTGCATCCAACCAGTTGTGTGAGACACTTATAAAATCTCATATTTACAGATACCTCCTGTTGGTTCTGTTTCCACAGAGAACCCTAACACAATAACATCATCACAATCCACTTTTGGAACACTCTATCACCTCCAATCTCCTGCCCAAATTGTAGTGAATTCATACTCCCCACCTCTGTCCAGGCCACTATGGATCTGCTTTCTGATGCCACAATTTTGCCTTTTCTAAAAATTTCACATAAATGAAATCATACAGTATGTAGCCTTTCGAGTATGTTTACTTTGATTTGTCATGATGTCTTGGGGTTCATCATCTTGTTGTGTATTCGTAGTTAGTTCCTTTTCATTGTTGAGTAATTTTCCATTGTACAAATGTACCAGTGTTAACCCATTCATTGTATGATGGACATTTGAGTTGTTTCCCACTTTTTTCCTGTTATGAATAAGCTGCTATGAATATTCGTGCTCAGGTCTCTTTGTGGACATGTGTTTTCACTTCTCTTGGGCAGATACCTAGGGGTGGAATTGCTGGGTTATGTGATTGGTGTGTATGCTTAACCTTTTAAGTAACTACCAAACTGTTTTCAAAAGTGGCTGTCCTAACTCAAGTAGATTTTAATTCTTTAACACAAATGGTGTTGCACTTCTTATTTTATAACCAGCCCCTCCTTCCTCTACATAGCACACGAGACCATGCAGTGGGCATCGCAGGAGCTCACGTACCTACTGACAGACAAAACTAACCAACTCCTCAGAAAGGTGGAGCTTGGTTCCTAGACTAAGCAGGTGTGGCCATGTCAGAGGTTTTTGCTCTCCAAGAACATAAGGCTGAAGTAACTGATTTAGTACTTGACACACTATCTGAAGAGCAGCTCAATTACAAGCTCAATCTCTCCAAATCCAGTAGGTGGTTCAGGTAACCATAAGAATGACATGCGTGACTGGGGGGCCCCTTCAGGGAGTGTTCAGTTGTCTTTGTTGCATGGATTTAGGATGCTCTGCCACTTGCTTGTAATCTTGACTCTCAGCTTGAAAGCAGTGGCCGGAGATGTGCCCTAGAATGCAGAGAGCCTGGCCTTCCCACAGGGAAGTGCAAGTTCAGGAGGAGAAAGAAGGTGCCTCCTGGAAACCCACCAGGAAAGGGCTGCAGGTCCTGAGACCCAAGGTACCAGGGAAAGCTGGACTCAAGGGCACAGTAATCTCCACAGGCTCCAAAGGCTGCACCAAGAAAGCTCTCTGCTTGCTTGGTCTTGAGAGAAAGTAAGAGACAAGCTGGAATGAAACACCTCTCCTGGGGTTCCTACAGTATGATCCCCTATCGCTGATTATGATCCCAATCTTGACAGCAAGTCTCACATTCCCAGCAAAGCCCTGGCCTCTTGGGGTTGTTCATGTAGGGTCTGAAATATGCATGAAGGAAAACAGTAAATGTGATGAGGAACCTCCAAAATTCACTGGGTCTGAGCAGGAGCTGACTCGGAAGCTGTCCTCCAGGCCCCTGATAAGCAGGTGGTTCCTATGTCCCTTTGATATCTCAGAGCTTCTGGCTTCTCATCTGGACAATTAGAACCTTTCCCCTCCTTAGCTTTCAGCCCATGTGAGGTCAGCTGTAAAGGGTCCCCCACTGCAAGGAACCCTTACCCATGGCTGGCTCCTTGCCTAGCGTTTCTCAATCTCAGTGGTAAGAATCCCCCGAGAGGCCGTGCCTTAATGTACAAATTGCCAGCCTCCTCCCTGGAATTCTAATCCAACAGGTCTGAGATGGACACACAGAATTAGTGTCTTCACAAGTTCGCTCAGATAATTCTTTTTGGGGAACTGAGGAAACACTAATCGTCTAGTCCGGGGGTTCTCAACCTTGGCTGCCCATTGGAATCACCCAGGGGAGTGTAATAAAGAGCAAGCCTCCATTTTTGATGTTTGACTACTGAGAGCTTTCCAGCCCTCCCAGGCCCTGAACCTTCTGCCCCAAATCTAGGCAAGCCAGTAAGAAAGTCCACTGTCCACTCCCTTGGGGCAGATGGGCAGTTCAAACCACTCAGACCCCTGTTTTCACACAGGAGCCCCACCCAACTCTAACCCCTGAGCACAATAAAAACCAAAGCCACCTCCCACTCTTCACTTAAGCCACAAACTATCTTGTGCCCACTCTGCTTTCCCCAGTGAGTTCCACGAGACGAGTAATAGACCTTTTCATAGCCATTTTATGCGTGCAGAGTCATCAGTCTCAACATCATAACCAATTCTGGATGGTGGGTGGGTGGTCCTGCTGTCCATGGGGCAACCACGAGAAACAGGCAGCTTTGGAAGCACCATGGTCACCCTGGAGAGAGTTGGATTCATATTGTCTGGGATGTCGCTTGGCCCCTGGTTTTCAAAGGCTTCCCAGGCGATTGCGGTGTGTAGCAGGGCCTGAGAACCTCTATTGCCGCCTTGGTCTCCATGGAGATTCCTGCTGTTTCCTCTGAGATGGCCTTGTCTCAATTCCACCAGGGTGGAGTGGTGATTTTTTTTTTTACCCTTCTATTCCCAGGTCTTAGTACAGAATTGAGCAAGGAATTTCACACGGGACACAGTAGTTGCTTAACACACATCTCTTGAATGAGCAAATGAATGAATGAATGAGTGAATGAGTAAATGAATGAATGAGTACTGCCACCAGAGAAGTACAAATAAAATGGTCACTTGGAAATGGCAATCCTGTATCAGCACCATATACATCGAGAATCAGACCTAGCGCCACATCTCTCCTTTCCACCGCTATTCATTTTTGGAAACATTAAGGGTAAGCAGCAAGCAGTAGGTTAAAAATATAAGGAATAGGATTTCACTTGAGGAATACGGTTCTAACATTTAGAGCTGTCCTAAAATGCCTGAGCATTTCCCGTATTGGAAAAGTTTAAACAGAGGTCGGATCTAGGATTTCTGAGAAGGAATCCCTAAATTGGGTGGCACCAGGGATAAAGAGCTTCCCTGGAATCTTCCAGCCCTCCAGCCGGGTGTGTGACAGGAGAGGGTCAGTTACTCGTCTCGGGCACTAGAGGGCGCGCAGGCTCTGATCAGTCCCATGAGCTGCAGGGCTGGCTTGGGGGGGTGGGGGGCAGTCTTTCCAGGGACACAGCTGGGGCCACGCTCCCGGCCGGAGCAAGGGCAGGAAGGCACGGGTGGGCAGGGCTGTTGTATGCAGCAAAGGGGACAAAGAAGCCAGTCTCTGCAGCCGCTGGGATCCCACCCTGAGGCTTCGGAGAAAAAGGGCTCTGGAAGCCTGAGAAGGGGGGTGCTTGCAGCATAGCAGATCCAGGGTGGTTTTTAGAGCTCCTCTAACCATGACGACACTTATTAACCTCTAGCCACTTGCCACGCGCTGTTCAAGCACTTTCCATCCACTAGCGAATTTAATCCTCACATTAAGGCAATGGTGTAAGTGCAATCAACATTGCCATGTTACAGACGGGGAAACTGAGGCACACAGAGACGGTAGCTTGTCCAAAGTCACAAGCTAATAGGTGGCAGAGGTGGGATTCAAACCCAGGACTTCTGGATCAGAGTCACTACTCTGTCTTGCCTTGTGTTGTTTTTGAAATGCCCTGTATGGACAGATATGTTCAGTCAGTTCATTCAAGGGACAAAGGGTTTTTTCCATGGCCCCTGAAATTAGAGCATCAGACAGGACCTCCCTGGAGGGTGGGAAGCAGAGTCTATATATGGTACACTTAATATACTTACCTCCAGGGACATGCACAGTCCCTTCCACTCTGGCTTGCAAGAGTCAGTCTGTGCATTTTGCCAGAAGACTCCTGTGTGCATGGGTGCCATTTCTCAGTAGCCCCAAGACCAGCAATTGCTTTTATTTTTCTTTTGAGGAGACTATGGAGGCAAGAAGGGACTCCTTATTTGTTAAGGGTCCATGTCTTACCTGCTTTCCAAGACCAGGATAAAAACTTGTGCCTCTTCAGCTCTTCCAGGGATGGGGTAACTTTCCCTCTCATGGAAAGAATGTCAAATCTCTGTGCCTTTGTTCTTTGTGGAATTAGAACTACCTCACTCCCAAATGCCTTCAGGTTACATCTGCAATGAGTGATTCATTTCATTGAAGTGAATTCTTTTCTCCAGAATGATGTCAGATTTTTGACACTGGTTGGGTGTTGGTGGAAATACTGAATGGGAATCAAAAAGAATCCCACAGCCTGGTACAATTAAGTCAAGCGTTCAAAGCCCTCCGATGGGTAGGACTTCACAAAGGACGCACAGAATGTAAGTCTCCACAGCCGCCTGGGGCTAGCTCAGTGGCCAAAGCCATGCCACATGCCACCTAGAGACGCTTCCCCAGCAACTGGGAGGGACAGTCCCAGCTCAGTCTGACTCCATCCCAAAGGCCCCTGGCTGGCACTGGTGGGATTCGACCCCCTGGTTCTCTCCAGGGAGGGCAGACAGGGCATGGCCCTGATGGAGAGACCCTCATGCCTGGACTCCACCAGGAGTCTTTGGCCTACAAGTGGGATTGAACACATTTTTGCATTGTTGATTTTATTGAGATTGCGAATATCTTCTTTTTCAGATTTGCATTTTGGAAATATCGAATTTTAAACTACTGGCGGATAACGAGATGGTGGGAAACTACAGAAATTTAGTCCTCAGACCTTAGCTAAAATCTTACTTTCTTAGGAAAGCCTCCCCACCACCACCACCCCCAGTCCTCCGTTATTCAGTCAGGTTCTCCTGTGATATCCTCACAGCACTGACTTCCTTTTCTTCACCATTACACCTTAGCTTGTCATTATATAATGACTTGTGTGCTTGTCTGATTTGTGCTCATTACTCCCCTGATACACTAAGCTCCATGCCTGGTTTTGGTAATGAGCCAGTCCCTAGTTCCTGCCAGAGTGGTCAGGAAACCTCAAAACATGAAGCCCTTCAATTAATAAAAAAATAATAATACAAATAAATAGAAATAGACACTCAATTGAAGAAAGGAAAATTTACCACACAGGTAAGGTCCTGCCACATGGTAGACTAATTAATTATATTATGACATCTACAGCCAATGACATACTGTTGAGTCATGAAAATTTATGGTGTAGAAGTATTAGTTGACTAAGAAAGATATTCATAATATACCTTGTGAAATAGGCAGCTTATAAAGCAATTATGATGTCACTAAAAATCCATAATTGCACATAGTTAGAAAATCTGTGTGGAAGTATAAACCCTAGAATTTAGGAGTGATTACTTCATGGTGGGTGGGGGAGGGGCAGTTGTGGCAAAACTCTGGGGACCCAGCCCATTCACTCCTCCTTCAGAGCCCATAGCTCAGGGGGCTCATATTTCCCAGCCTTCCTTACAGGGAAGTATGTCTATGACTGAAACTAGCCGATGAGATCTAGGCAGGGACCAGGTGAAGCCCTTCACACCCCATCCTTCGTGCTCTTTTTCCATCTGCTGGCTGGAAGTTAATGTCCAGGATGACCTTGACTTTGGAAACCACTTGGTGAAGGTGGCAGAGTCTCTGGTAGCCTCAGTCCCTGCAAGACTGAGTGAAGCAGCGCTGTGCATGGCACTGATGCACACATCAACCTCACCCCACATTGGATTGTTACATGAGCCATGTCCAAGAGGACATTCTGGAATGATGTTGGGTCAAAGAGATGGGTTCAACAAAGAGAAGATGTTTCGGGGATTTGTCTTTTGGGACCACCTCTCCTGTACAGTGCTCTGGCAGGCACCTCGCTCCCTTGTGTACAGGATCTGATTGCATCTGAGCTTTGTTGGGTCCCTTCTACCCTTCCCACTAAGGCACAGGCTCCATTACCTCAACTCAGTTGGATTCTACAACTTCCAGTCATGTTCAGTTACTGATGCAATCTCAGTTTGCTACCAAGCCCTAGTCCCATTCCCTTTCAAATGTCAATTGCATATTTGGTTGAAAACGTCTCCCCCCAGGCAGACTGGAATTGGGGCTGAAATGGCTTGGGATAGAGGGTGTTGGGTGTGGCCTCCTTCTTCTGGCTCTAGTGCTAGGGCATGAAGGATGGAAAGGGGGAAAAGATGTCTCCTTCTCCGGCTCTATGTAGTAATTAGCTGTCCCCTCCTGGTTGGGTGTAACTTTTTCTGCTTTATATGGCAATCCTTCTCTGTGCAGTCAAAGTGCTGCACAGTTTCCTGAAGCTGTTGCTGATCTCCTGTCCTCTGTCTCATCTAGGGACAATGCCTGGGAATGGGACATTTGGCTAAGTCTTGATAACTTCACCTATCCCTCAGCTGCCAAGTTGGTGGCCTTCTTAGATGCTTCAAACCCACCCACTTTCCATGATGTCCACTCTACTACTGGGAAACAATTGATCTTGCATTCCCTAGCACTCCCTCTCTTAGTCAGTGATGTGCTAGAGCTGGCCTGGACCAGCTCAGGAGACCCATTTATTAAATTTTCAGAAATTTTGTGAGCTGACTGATGTTGCTTTGGTAACTTGGAATATCTATGGTGGGAATATTTACACCATGGAAATTGGTCAAAGCCATAGAGGCTTCTTTTTACCTACCTGGAGAGCTGGGTATTGAAAATTTACCAGCATGCTGCTGTCTTTCTCCATGCCCCAGAAACATTGGGTGCTCTGTGGGCTCAGTGGCTGAGCTACTTTAAAACAAGAAACAAGAACCTTGTTGAAGGAAGAGACCAAAACTCAATATCTGAAACCAAACACTTAAGTGGGCTGTTCTCTAAGCCAAGGAAGTCTATGTTTGTTAGACTCAGTGTCTCTGAAAACGCAAACTGCTGATCTAACATAGGGTTTGGGGAAGTGTGGTGTCTAATGGGCTGGAGGACTCTCAGAGGCAAGACTAGTTGTCACAATCTTTGTGGTTTATCCATTACCACCTGGTTCGGTTTCACAAGTGTTGCCACTAGGTGTGGTGTGAAGATGTTGGTTGACAGGGATGGTCTAAAAACTGATTGTGGCAGTTCCTTGTTCCTATGGCCAAAGCATGACTTATCTTTTTGTTTCTTAAATTTGGACCGTAGGAACTTTCTGTGTCACACTAAGATTCAGGTCTTCTCCAGTGGTAGCTGTGGAAGGCTGTAACCATTCATAGGAGTACCCCATCTTCACAGCAAATTCTGCATTCTTGGGTAACTTCCACACGGCGAGGCAAGTTCTCCTTACTATCTCAAACTGCTCTGTTTAATTTACAAAGCAGGTACCCAAATCTAATTCATAGACAATCTGTACAATGTATAGATCTGAAAGTGTCATTTTTTAACTTCTCCCAACAACTCTAGGGCACCATGGATTATTAGATTGTCAAGAATGTACAATTCAGTTAAGACTAAAAACTTTTCCTTGGAAACTCTGGATATTATATTTAAAAGAAGCCAAAGCAAACATGACTATGGCCCATTTATATAGATTAAACTAAACTGTCTTATAAAAAAGATCACATACCACCAATGTTTACCTAGAGGACAGCAAAAACAGTAACAAATGCAATTAATTATTTAGACAATAGGATCTCTGAGAGTTGCTTAAGTGATATTTATGGTATTTTGCCATGGCAACTATTCTTGTTTTGAATATCATTAAAAACACATAAAATTGTAGCAGAGGCCTCCTGATTTAAAATTGCATTGGACTAGCAACCTTGATACAGCCTCTCCGAATTTACTACTAAAATTCCTGTTGAAGATGAAGAAACTAAGAGTACGATAATTTGGATGTGGGTGGCTGGACATGAGTCCGCTTGGGCAGAGTAATTATACCACCAGGTGGGACATCCCTGGATGTTCTGGGGTGGATGAGATGCTACCTCTTACCCAGTATTAGCTTTCAATGCTTCTGTAAGATGGTATCACAAATTTAGCGGCTTAAAACAAGGCAAATTTATTATTTTTAAGTTTTGGAAGGCAGAGGTCTAAAATAGATTGGTAGAACTGTTTCTTCTGGAATCCATAGAGGAGAATCTGCTTCCTTTTTTTCCCCCAACTCCTAGAGGGTGCGTACATTCCTGGGTCTGTGGCCCCTTCCTGTATCTTCAAAGCCAACATTGTAGCTTCTGCCAATCTCTTTCTCTCTACCACCCTTGTTTCCATGACCGCATCACCTTCTCTGAGTCTGGCTTCCTTGCCTCCCTCTTATAAGGACTGTTGTGATTACATTGGGCCCAACTGGATAATCCAGGATAATCTCTCCATGTCAACATTCTTAATTCAATCACATCTGTAAAGTCCTGTTTGCCATAAAAGGTAACATGCCTACAGGTTTTGGGGAATGGGAGAAGGACTTTTTGGGAACCATTATTCTGCCTCCCACACACAGGTTCCCATCTTGAGGACCAGAATCTCCCGTAATGGGGTCTGTGAGGCTCAGCCTTGAGCCGACAGGATCAATGGGGGAAAGCATGGATAAAATGTGGTCCAAATGCCACCATAGCCTGGGTGATGGCTGGTGGGCAGTTTTCATTGCAAGGAGTAAAGTATGAGAAACTTGACTTGAATAGACCCAAAAGCTGATTTTGAGGGACTGTCGGGAAAACCCATCTTAGATATGAGACATGACATGCAGAAATGCCTTCTAGAACCATTTAGGAAATTGGAATACCTTGTGGTGATGATCAGCCTGTGCAGTGCTGCCACCACATTCTAGAAGCCAGGGAAGTTGCGATGATATCCTCATTGACTTTCCTAGACTGTATTCCAGTAAACTGTTAGTTTACCTCGAGGAAAATACCAAAATTTCCTCTTTTAGATGATCTATGTATTTTGGGCAGTTGTGTGATTCCAGGTCAGGTTTCAGCCACCTTGGTCAGGCTCGCTTCTCACACCGCAGAAATATCCAAAGGTTGCAGGGAGTTTCTCAACCCCTACAGGTCTTTCCTTTCTCACCACCACAGTTTGGCCAACTAATTTCTTCAAAAAGGGGAAAGGTGCTTGCCTGGACACTTGGACTCAGCATCCTCCTTCTAACAGGTCTGAAAGAAGCTCTTTACTTTGGTTCCACATCTGCCTTAGTCTGACCATGCCTGATTCTACTTTATCAAAACTGGAATTTGGGCTAGGATTATATCAAGTGAGCAGGACACAAAGGCACACCAAAACAACAACGTTTAAGGCAACTATCCACCGAAAGCTGCAGCCTTCACCATCAACTTCAAGTCCCACCTTAGGAAACCTTCAAATAGGTTCTCTGCTCTATTCTCATTCATCTTTTCCATCTTTTCTTCACCCTGCAATAGAACTTCCTTTCTAAAATACAACCTAATTATGTTTTACTCCTCCTTAAGACCCTTTAGGGGCTCTACTTTCCCCACAAGATAAAGTTCAAGTTCTTTTTCTTGGTTTCATTAAAATCCTCCAACATCCAGCCCTATATACCTTTCAGTCCCATCTCTTCCTCTTGCATCCCTGGCTGGGCCCTGCCATGAGCTCACCATGCTGTATCCTGACCTCAGACCCTTGTTTCCTGACATCCC
>PVIY010032869.1:0-28597 GCA_004026745.1 Myrmecophaga tridactyla
AAAGGCAAGCACAGCAGCACTCTCAACATCAAATTTCCCTCTTCTACCCTTCACTGTTCAAATTATTAAACCCAAAACTCACCTTTCAGCTCTCAGCATAAATGTCTCTCCTGAAGGGAAATTTCCATGAACCATAATCTATACATTTACACCCCAGGGCCTTCTCACTTGCTGTTTCCTCTACCAGGGAAGATCTTTTCAACTATGTTTATAGGAGGACTCACTCCTTGATGCCATATATGGAGTGAGTTACACATCACCTCCTCAGAAAGAACTTTTATGGCCAGATACCAAAAGCCCCACCCCAGTCCCCATTATAAACCTTTTAACCACTAAGCATGCTTTGTTTCCTTATCAAATTTGAAATGATAATTCTTTACTGGTTAACTCATTCACACTTTTTCTACCTCTCTCAAATGTAAGCTCTCCAATGGAAGGGACTTTGTCTTACTCACAACTCTATCAACATCACCTGGCACACAAATAGGACTCTAGAAAATGAAAGAAAATGAAAATGTCATGAGAAAAAGTGTTCAAGCCAGTATTCCTATAATATTCCCTTTAAGAGCCACCATTTCTTTGCTTCCTCATATCAGCCATCTCATGAGTGGCCAGTGGAAATCTCCTCTAACTCCCTGTGTGCCTTTTTCATGCTTGGTCTCACTGCAGAAGCAAGAAGGAGACTGAAAAAACCTGGGGGTATCATAGTCCTGAAAGAAATGATAAGCAGGGCTGGAGTGATCAGGCCAAAGGCTGTTGATGCAACAAAGCCCAAGAGGGTCCCTCAAAGCCCGGGGACCTGCTGGTCAGAGGTACCTGTGGCACTTGCTGTTGCTGGATCACCTGTGGACTCTAGGGCCCACCTAGCAGAGCCATACATGGGTGACCAAAGACTCATGCTCTGTGTACAAAATGCATGGTTCCTACTGGCAAGTGTGACAAAAACCTCACTGCTACCACCACCACAAAACTAACATCTAGATGGTGCCACTTGATAGTTGTCACCACTGGAGTTTGAGTAGGGGGTGGTCAGTGTCATGTCCAAACACAAATGGATAGTAAATGAGTATGGACATATACCCCACACAAGCTGAAAGGAGAGTAAACTAGAACTCAGGAAGGCACCACCATATGATAAAAGGGAAGGCAAGTCAACCCTGAGCACCTTCTCTAGACTTGAGACACAATCAAGACATAAACACTGGACTTGAGTGTATTTGCTAGACTGGGGTGGGGCTTTTGGTATCTGGTATCTTGACATGTTAGATGATTCAGTAAATTTTAAAAGGCATGGAAAATAGTTAAGCAATTGTGGTCTCATACCAGCTTACATTTCAAATTTCAGGACCCAAATCTCTCCTTTTTATGTCTTCATTTGCTTGTAGGGAATTTCCCTCTTCCACCTGATTATTTACTTTGTCTCTCTGACATGCCCTAATTCCACCCTTGCATGGGACAGTGCTAGGGCCTGAGAATGCTCTCAGTTCCATCTAATGAGCTGTTAAGAAGTTTGAAAAGAAAAGTCTTTTCAGAGCTGGAACTCCACTCCCAGGGCTTGCCAATCAAGAACTGCAGTTGGAGTACATAGTAACATGTTTCCACTGAATGTAACAAATGCATTATGCCCAAACTAAATATCAAGAAGTGGGGGGACTTGGAAATATCTATGGATTCTTTGTGGAAGGAAAGGAAATGTCTTCAGATGGAGTATGCTGGTTGAGAAGGCACACCTATACACTTAGGTTGGATTGTATGATGTGTGAATAAAACTATTTTAAAATGGTCAGAGAAGGGGGTGCAGGGGTAATTCAGTGGTAGATTTCTTGTGTGTCATGAAGAGAACTGGATTCAATTCCTGCTCCATGTACTTCCCAAATAACAAATAAATAAGCAAAAACAAGCACACAAAAAATGGTCAGAGAGAAACAAGTGTTAAGAAAAGACAGGGAAAAAGAGGTGTACATATTCACTATCAGTAGGGAAATGAGAGGTGCAGCCCCTTGGAGAGCAGTGTGGTGGTTTCATAGGAGGCTAGGGGTGGGTTTGCCATTGTGCAGCATATACCTGGAGGAACTGAGTGTGAGGACATGAATGAACATTTGCACACTGGTGTTTCTGGTGGCAGTGTTCATAATCCACAATGAATGGAGGTGGTATCACAACTGAGAAATGGAAGAGGGAACTATGGTGTATACATTGAGTGGACTGCTGTGCCATTGCAAGAAGGAATGAAGTTGTGAGGCATGCAACTAGATGAATGAACCTTAAGAGCTGTATGCTGAATGAAGTGCCAGGAACAAAAAGACAAATATCACCATACCTCAATTATATGTACTAACTATAATATAAAATTTTGGTGAACTGAAGTCGAGAGCATGAGTTATCAGATTGGGGCTTATTGTAAAGGGTCTTAGATCGTAAGCCCTTACAGTAGTCACATATATTCAGGAGGTGTAACTCCTAATTATAAATTTTGGGATACTGAACTGTTTGTATACAACATGATCCTTTCCAGAATTTTGGGTATTTATATGATATCTGAGGCTCAGAGTCTGAGCTCTGAAGCTATGAAAGCTAGCAATACCCCATACAGGAACTGTTTAAAAAGTTGAAAGAGTGACCAGGCATATATTCATATAGAGATATGAATGAAGCTGATCTGGATATGACTAATGTATATCAGAAGACTGGGTAAAGGGTCATATTCATATCTTAAAATTTCAACTTCTGTGTAAGACTAAAGGGAGAGATGTTTATTTCGTGCAAAATTTATATTTTGGGTAATGCATTTCCTAATTTGACTTGTATGGTCAATGTAGCTCAACACCATAAGTACAGGGAATCTTGAATAAAGCATGAAATTTTTTGGTTTGTCCAGGTTAGTATGATGCCCCTATAAATCCAAGAGGAATTTGGATAGTGAATAAAGAAGTATTTACAAATTTTCCTTATGGGAAAGGGGAGAAAAGGGACAAAACTCAACTTCCCATTTTGAGAACTTCTGATACTCTCACAAGCAGTGGGGACAACCAAATCAATAGGCCAAGACTGTGATCTTGGGGTTTCCCCTATAAAATTTACTCCTGAAAGGATAGGCTAAGCCTACTTAAAATTGGCCTGAGTCACCCCTAAAAGACTTCTTTTGTTTCTCAGATGTGGCTGCTCTTTGTAAGCCAACATAGTAAGTGAACCCAATGTCCTTCCCTCTTCATGGGACATGACTCCCAGCATTGTAAAACTCCCTTGCAACATGGGACAGAAATCCCAGGATGAGCTAGAACCTGGCATCAAGGGATTGAGAATACCTTCTTGAACAAAAAGATGAAGAGAGAAATGAGACAAAATAAAGTGTCAGTGGCTGCAGAATTTCAAACAGAGTAGTGAGGTTATCCTGGAGGTAATTCTTATGCATTATATATAGATATCCCATTTCAGTTTATGGTGTTTTTGAGTGGCTAAAGGGAAGTATCTGATTCTGTAGGGCTGTGTTCCAGTAGCTTTATTTCTAGAAGATAATTGTATAATGATACAGCTTTTACAATGTGACTGGGTGATTGTGAAAACCCTGTGTCTGATGCTCCCTTTATCTAGGGTATGGACAGACAGATGAGTAAAAAATATGGATACAGTGGGCCATGGTGGCTAAGCAGGCAGAGTTCTTGCCATTTTCTTGACCCAGGTTTGATTTCTGGTGCCTGCCCACGAAAAACAAAACAAAACAAAATGGATGAAAAATAAAGAAATAATAGGGGGAACAAAGGTTAAAATAAATTGGGTAGATGGAAATCAGAGTGAAAAATGATGGGGAGGGGTAAAGAATATGGTTTGTATGAGTTTTTTCTTTTTTCTTTTTATTTCTTTCTATGTGATGATAATGTGAGCCATTGATTGTACACCATGTAAGGAATGTTTGTATGTTAAGAATGTTTTTGTTTGTATCTGTTTTATCAATAAAAATATTGAAAAAATGTAGAGTTGGAGTTGGTATGTGACTCTGTGTCTCTAGTCTCTATAAGCCCCCCTTTCTTGGAGTCCAGCCCTTTTCTGGCATTTTTTTGTTCAATTCAAAAAAACATCTGGTTTTTTATTTAATTTTTTCATCTCCAGTATCTTAGAGAAGTAAGTAGTAAAAACCTAAAATTGTGGAACTGCAACCCATGCAAAATTCTGAAATCTATTCTACAGCTAATTGTTGTGAGATGCTTTGAAATTTGTTGCTTTTCTGATATATATGTTATTAAAAAAAGAAAAGAAAAAAATTTCTTCTAGCCTCCTGTATTTGGAGCAGCTAGAAGGAAAAATCTGAAAAACTGGAATGGTAACCCATAACAAACTCTGAAATCTATTCTATAACTACTTGTTGAAGTGTACTTTGAAAATCATTGCTTTTTTCTTTCTTTGTTTATATATATGTTATATTTAACAATAAAAAGTTTTAAAAATAATCAAACGTTAACAAACTAACAAATAATCACAAATATATGAAGAAGTACGATGATATGGTCAAGCCAAATGATCCAAATAAAAAGTAGAGGAGACTCAGAATTTGGAACAACTAATCAAAGATGCTCAAGAAAATCTCTGAAATAACTTCAGTGAGTTGGCCAAAGAGATAGAGGAATCAAGAAGACACTAGAAGAGCATAAAGAGGAATTTGAAAGAATAAATAGAAAAATAACATTTCACAGTGATGAAGGACACTGTAGATCAAATTAAAAATATACTAGTAACACAACAGCAGATGTGAGGAGGCAGAAGAAAGAATAAGCAAACTAGATGACAAAGCAACTGAATTCAAATGCAGAAATGAACAAATGGTGAAAAAATGGAAAAAATTGAATCTGATCTCAGGGAAATGATAGACAACAAAAAATACACAAATATAGGAATCACTGGTGTTCCAGAAGAAGAAAATAAGTGCTAGGAAGACTACTTGAGGAAATAATTGGGAAAAAGCTCCCAACACTAATAAAAGGCATAAACATGATAACCAAGGATACTCAATGAAATTCAAGTAGGGTAAATCCAAACAACCCTCTTCAAGACACATATTAATCAGACTGTCATATGCTGAAGAGAAGGAGAGTCCTGAGAGCAGCAAGAGAAAAGCAATTCACCACATACAAGGGAAGCCACATAAGACTAAGTGTTGACCACTCACTGGGTATCATGGAGGTAATAAGGCAGTAGTATGATATGTTTAAAGTTCTGAAAGAGAAAAGTTGACCCCCAGGATTCTTTAACAAGCAAAGCTGACCTTAAAAATTGAGGGAGAGTTTAAAATCTTCAAAGATAAGCATATGCTGAGAGACTTTATTAACCAGAGGCCTCCTTTGCTGGAAATAATAAAGGGAGTTCTGTCAGCTGAAATAAAAGACAGGACAGAGAAACTCAGAGGAGAGTACAAAAATAATGATTAGCAGTAAAAGTAACTAAAAGGACAGAAGGAGAGAAAAATGAAAGATCTAACAAATAAAAGCCAGGGGATAAGATAGTTGAAGTAAGGATAACTTTTACAGTAATAATATTGAATGTTAATGAATTAAACATTGGGATCAATGATTGGAATCAAAAGACACAGAATGATAGAATGGATAAGAAAATATGATCCATCTATGTGCTATTTACGAGAAAATTATTTCAGATCTAAAGATATAAATACATTGAAACTGAATGGTTGGAAAAAAGATATTCCATGCAAGCAATAACAAAAAAAGTAGGAGTAGCTCTACTAATATCAGATAAAATAGACTTTAAATGCAAAGATGTTATAAGAGACAAGGATGGACACCATATATTAATAAAAGTGATAAATCACCAAGAAGAAATAAGAATCATAAATGTTTAAGCACCCAACCAATGTGCTCCAAGATACATGGGAAACACTAGCAAAACTGAAAGGAGACTTCAAAATACCATTCTTCTCAATAGATAGAATCAGACTGAAAATCAATAAGGAGATATCAACCTGAACAGCATGATACCTGAATTAGATCAACATGATAACTGAATGAGAGACAAATATAGATAGTTGCATCCTAAAACTGCCCATTCCATCAAATGATCATGGAACATTTTCCAGGATTGAGCATATGTTGGGGCACAAAACAAGTCCTAATAATTTTAAAAAGATTGAAATTGTTCAAAGCATGTTCTTCAATCACAATGGAATGAAGATGAAAATCAAAAACCAGGTGGAAAATTAATAACCACCTAAGAGCAACACACTCTTAAGCAGTGAGTCAAAGATAAAATTGTAAGAGAAATCAGTAAGTACTTGATGATGAATGAAAATAAGAATACAATATATCTAAACTTATAGGATGCAGTGAAGGCAGTACTGAGTGGGAAATTTATAGCTCTAAATGACTACACTTAAAAGGGAAGAAAAAGCTAAAACCACAGGCCTAAGTGACCAATTGAAGAAACTAGAGAAAGAGCAGCAAACTAACCCTAAAGCAAGTAGAAGAAAATAAATAACAAAGATTAAAACAGAAATAAATGAATGAAGAAAGAATAGAATCAATAAATGCAAAAGGTGGTTCTTTGAGAAGATCAACAAAACTGACAAACCCTTAGCTAGTCTGACAAATCAGAAATAGGAGAGGAATCATTACCACAGATCCCAAAGAAATAAAAAAGCTCCGAAGAGGATACTATGTACAACTTTATGCCAAGAAATGAGACAACTTAGTTGAAATGGACAATTTCTTAGAGGAACACAAATTATACTCACACTATAACAAATAGAAGACCTCAACAAACCAATCACAAGTAAAGAGATTCAGTCAATCATCAAAAACTTTCTTTACAAAGAAAAACTCAAGGTCAAATGGCTTCACAGGGGAATCTTATCAAACATTCCAAGAAGAATTAATACCACTTCTGCTCAAAAATTTGAAGAGAATGGAACACTACATAAGTCATTCTATAAAGCAAATACAGGCCAATCTCTGTAATGTATTTACATGCAAAAATACTCAACAAAATACCTTCAAATCAAATCCAGTGGTATATTAAAAGAATTATATAGCACCTCAAATAGGGTTTATAACAGGCATGCAAGGGTGGTTCAACAGAAGAAAATCAATTAGTGTATTACAACACATTAACAAATTGAAAGAGAAAAATCACATGATCATCTTGAGTGATGTGGCAAAGGAATTTGAAAAATGTAGCATCCTTTCTTGACCAAAACACTTCAAAAACTAAGAATTGAAGGAAACTTCCTCAACATGATAATAGGCATATTTGAAAAACCCATGACCAACATCATACTCAATGATAAGAGACTGAAAGCCTTATCTCTAAGATCAGGAACTGGACAAGGATGCCCACTGTCACCAATGTAATTCAACATTGTGCTAGAAGTCCTAGTAAGAGCAATTAGGTAAGAAAAAGAAATAAGAGGCATCCCAATTGCAAAGGAAGAAGTAAACCTCTCATTATTTGCAGATAACATAATCATATATTTGAAAAATCCTGAGAACTCTACAACAAAGATACCTGAGGTAATAAACAAACTCAGCAAAGTGTAAGGATACAAGATTAATACTCAAAAATTAGTACTGTTTCTATACAGTATGAGTGAGCTCACCATGGAGGCAATTTAAAAAAATTCCATTCACAACAGCAACTAAGAAAATCAAGTATCTAGGAATAAACTTATGGATGTAGAGGACCCATACACAGGAAACTACAAAATACTGTTTAAATAAATCAAAGAAGACTTAATAGTTTGAAAGAATTTCTGTGTTTGTAGACAGGGAGGCTACATGTTGTTAAGATGTAAATTCCACACAAACTGATCTACAGATTTAACACAATACCAACCAAAATTTCAACAACCTACTTGGCAGAAATTGAAAAGTTACCTATTAAATTTATTTGGAAAGGAAAGGGGTCTCGAGTGCCAAAAACATCCTGAAAAAGAAGAATGAAGTGGAAGGACTCACACTTCCTGCCCTTAAAGCTTATTTTAATGCCACTGTGGTCAAAACAGCATGATATTGGCACAAAGCTAGACATACTGATCAATGGAATTAAATGGAGAGTTAAGAAATAGATCCCATATCTATGGCCAACTGATATACAATAAGGTCCCCAAATCCACTTAACTGGTACAGAATAGTTTCTTCAATAAATGATGCTAGGAGAACTGGATATCCATATCCAAACCAAAGAAAGAGGACACCTATCTCACACCCTACACAAAAATTAACTCAGAGTGGATTAAAGACCTAAATATAAGAGCCAGTGCCATAAAATTCCTTGAAGAAAATATAGGGAAACCTCCTCAAGCCTTAGTAATAGATGATAGCTTCTTAGACCTTACACCCAAAGTACAAGCAACAACAAAAAATAGATAAATGGGAAATCATCAAGACTAAATATCTCTGCGTTTCAAAGGACTTTGTTAAAAGAGTGAAAAGGCAGCCAACACAACTGGAAATAATATTTGGAAACCATACATTAATAAGTGTTTGCTATCCAGTATATATAAAGAAATTCTACAACTCAAGAATGAAAGTATAAACCACCCAATTATAATTTGGCCAAAAGATATGCACAGAATTTCCCCTATTAATATGAATAGGAATACAAATGGCTAAAAAGCACATGAAAAGATGTTTGTCTTCATTAGCTATTAGGGAAATGCACATCAAAACCACAACGAAGTATCACATCATACCTATAAGAATGGCCACTTTTAAACAAAGAGGGAATTACAAGTGTTGGGGAGGATATGGAGAAATAGAACACTTATTCACTGATGGTGGGAGTGTAAATGCTGCAACCAAACTGCAGAAGACAGTTTGTGGTTCCTCAGAAAAATAAATATTGAGTTGCCTTACAACCCAACAATTCTAATATTCAGTATGTCCTGAGAAGATCTGCAAGTAGGGACATGAATAGACATTTGCACACTGTTCACAAGTGCCAAAAGATGGGAACAAGCCAAATGTCCATCAATAGAAGAATGAATAAACAAAATGAGGTATACACATATAATGGATTATTATGCTACATAAGAAGAAATGAACGGCTGAAACATGTAACAACATGGATGAATCTTGAGGACATAATGTTGAGTGAAATAAGCCAGACATTACAGGACAGATACTATATGATTTCACTAATATTAACTATCTGGAATATGTAAACTCAGAATCTTAACTGTAGAATATAGGATACCTGGAAATAGAAAGAAACTAGGGAAGAGGGGGGTGGTGACCTAATATGTTCAGAATGTATAATGATGTTGAACTTAAAATACCTGAAAATAGATACAGGGTGAGAGTAGCTTATTATTGGGAATATAAGGAATGGTACAGAATTGTACCTGAATTTGATAGAAAGGGGTTGTTTAGACTCATGTATGTCAGCAGTTAATACTATAAATAAGTTACTGCATGGACTAGTACAATGCTTGACACTGTACAAAGAGTCAATAAGAGTGGTTATGGGGAAAAACCACTACTGCAGGCTACAGACTATAGTTAATGGTAATACCTTAAAATTCATTCACCAATAGTAACTGGCACACCTCACCAACACCAGGGGTGAACAAAAAGGGGAAAATAAGGGATAAGAGGTGTTTTAAGTTTTCCTTTTATGTGTCTACGTGATACTTTCTTTTTAGATCACTGAAAACAGTCTCTACAATAGAGTGTGATGATGACTGCACAACTAAGTGATGATATTGTAAGATATTGATTGTACACATTGGATGGAATATATAAATTTATATACCTCAATAAAATCTGCAAAAAACGAAAGAAAAAAGTCTTAAGCCACAAAGGAAAAGGTTGACAATACTGACAACATATAAGTTAATAAAAAAAAGCTGACATCAAAAAAATTAAAATCTGAGGAAAAATATTTGTAACATGTTAAAAGGACAAATTGGATAATATCTCCAACATACAAAGAGCAATTACAAATCAATAAAGCTAAATATCTCAAAGAAAGGGAGGCAAATGAGGGAGGGAGGAAGGGAAGGGAATGGAAAAAAAAGAGAGGTAGTGGCAGCAGGAAGGTGTCCAAAAAACACTAAGAAACATGAAAATGCTGCACCAGCTCTAACCAGCAAACAATATGGGAACAGTTCCAATGACACACATAGTGGCTGCATGTACAGGACAGACCTTCCCCCCACTTGGTGTGAGAACAAATTCAGGAGGATCCAAAATCCATCAGGACATCTGTTATCTTCACCTTATCTTAGTATATCACAAAGTGAGTAAATTTCAGTTAACTATGCCTGATATTTTCAGCATCAGTATATACATATAGGTGCCTCCCACCAATAAATTCTTACAATATGACAAGACACATACAGATGTAAATGTATATGAAGTTCACTGGTGATAAAGCCATTGAATTATGGTAGAGGCCTTGGAAAGTATCTGTCTGTACATTTTCATAGATTCCCAGAAGTTGGGGAACTGAGTAGATCTCCCAGGGCCTTCTCCACCCTTCACCCCTTCTATTCCCACAGCTCCCCTCAACCAGATAAGTGGGAAGGACATCATTCCTTTTGTTCTGCTTTTAGGTAATTCATAAGAGAAGCATATATTTGGAGCTGTGGCAGCCATCTTGTGACTATGAGGAAAAAGCCAAAAGAATTGCACATGTTCTTCCAGAGCCCTAACTTAATGAGTCATGAACTAATCCTGAAAACACCTGCTTTTTATTGGTGAGAAAAACAGTTGTCCATTGCTTAAGCTTCATTTAGTCAATAGTAAGATCCAAGTAAAAACACTCACAGATTAGTGAATTAGTGCCAAATTAAAAACCAACAACTACAGTTCCGATAAAATCTAAGTACCTTGTTGAAGCTGAGCCCAAGGGAAGGACATCAGACCCAACCTGAGGGTTCAAGGCATGCTTCTCAGAGGAGGTAGTCCCTCAGCAAAGGCCCAAAGGATATTGGTCAGAAAGCAGGCAGGTGGAAGGCGGGCTGTGGGAATATCTGCTATGTAGAGGCCCCAACATCCACAAGACCTGGAGAAGGGAGAAAACATGTCAGGGTGACTAATGTCTAAAAGGGCCTGTGGCACAAAATGAGACTGGAGAGATGGGCAGGGGACAGGCTATTATTGCACTTTTTCAGGGGGCCAATGACAACTTTTATGCAGAGGAGAGGCATGATTAAATCTGTGCTTTAGAATAACCTCTGACTACTGTTGGGTAACTAGTTGGATAAAATCATAGAAAAACAGCAAGTAATACTCATAAAATACCCTGTGACAGGTTTTGGCTTTCAGCACAAATTTAACTCTGTGATCGCTATAAACAACCAATTAACTCCTTATGGGATAGTTACTATCATTATTCCAATTATAGAGATAATGAAACTGAGACACACAGTGAAGTGGCTTGCCCAGAGTTACAGGGATCACAAGTGGAGGAGCTAGGGCATCCACACATACCACATGGCTGCTAAGCCGGCGTGCAGTGTCAAGCCCCTAGGAAAGCAGTGGGGCAGAAGATGTGTTTCCTGTTTGCACTTGGAAATCTGCTTAACCCAGGTAGAGTGCATCCCAGGGATAGGGTGTGAAACTATCTGATGCAGAACTTCACTAGGAAAAGTCACCAAAAAACAGATATCTAATTAAAAGAAAGGAAAAAAAGATTTTCTTCTGAGTATCCTGCAGTGTAGGAGGCCAACATGCAGGCATTTGCCATTTTGATCCTCAGAATAAGGAGGAGTTGGGGCAGTTATGTCTCCTGTTTAAAATATGAGGAAACCAAGGCCCAGAGAAGTACAGTGATGGGCTCAAGGCCTCTGGAGTGGGAGTACCAAGGCAGTGCCCCTTGGCTCCAGACCCACTCCCCCTGAAGGGCCTGGGCCTGGGTCCTGGTGGTGTGTGCAGAAAAACAGGGGCTCCCTAAGGGCTGACCCTAGCAGCTGCTGCAGCATGAGAACTGCCCTGCCTTGTCACTGGGTGGTCCCGGGCTGGGCACCACCCACCTAATCTACTTGGGGCCTCAGGGGGAACTTGCCTGTCCTCCCCATTTTATGCACAGCCTTGGATTTGCCATATCCAAGCTTCCATGAAGAAGGGGAAGAGCCAGTCCTGGCAGGGGTGCCAAGCAGGAACACAAGCCTGGAGACCAATGTCGGCCTGGGCCCAGGGCTAAGACCAGCTTGATTGTAATTGGCAAGCCCCTCCAAGGGCACAAACCTCAAAACATACTGGTACCCAGTTCATGAGTGGACATCCATTGCCTTTAAATGCCATCAAGGCCCCCACCATATGGCCCTCACCACCTTCCTTCCACCCATCCTGTAACCCTGGGCCCTGTTGGGGTCAATGGCCAAGGATTGCTGGGCAGGGAGGCTGAGCACTGGAGGGGCCCCTGGGGGTGGGGGTTTGGGGCGATGGAGAAGGGACAGAGGCAGGGCTCAGAGGATGCCCTGGGTTGGCCTGGGTATGTACTGTCCCCTGAGGGTGCCATACCTGACAGCACCTCCTGGCCCACCCATAGGATTGTCTGTAGAGGTGTCCGCTGGACCCAGGGGTGCTGGAGCCTATTTGAACCCAGGGGCCAGGAGCACAGACACACACGGGCCCAGACAGATTAGGAAGGGGCCAGGTGGGGCCACAGCACCCCCATCTGGCCACCATATTCCCACAGAGGGAGAGGAGCGGGCAGGGTGAATAGAGGAAGCTGGTCCTCCACTCTAGGAAACCCAGCATGGCCAGTCCATAAAGACAATCCCTACAGTCTCCCCAGCCAAGCCACGCTGCTGGTGTTTGGAGGCCTCCACCCGGCCAGGCAAAGAGTTGACCTGCATCCAGGGTAAGCTAGGTGAGACAGGGACTGGGGGTACTGGTGCATAAAGAACAGAGCCTGTGGGGGGCCATGGTTGGGGGCTGGGAACCAATGAGGTGGAGCAGATCTGTGTGGGGAATTGGCTCTGGGCCTGGACAAGGACTGCAGAGGCCCAAGCTGGAGGGCTCCAAGTGTACACAGAGAGAGGCTGGGAGGAAAATTTTGACTGAAGGAAGGAGCCAGAGAACATGTCCTTTCCCTCCTGGTTCCACAGGTGCTATTGGGGTGCCCAGAGGAGGTTGTAACAGCTGCAGGTTGGGGAAGAACAGAGACAGAGAGAAGAGTTTGGTCATGGGGTCCACATGCTGGCTGCGAGGGGACAGGAGCATACACGGGGGACTGGGTGTGCCAGACGGGGTCCTCATCAGCAGCAGAAGGCCTGTGACATCTCAAACTCTGTGTCCAGCCTGCCCCAGCAGCTTCCCACCCACCCCAGCCACAGGCACAAACAACCCTCTCTCCAGGTGCCCCCCAGGCCCCTTCCGCAGTGGAAGGCCCCTATAGCAGCCAGGGATGGGTGCTTAGTCAAGGCTGCTCCCTTTAAAGCTCTGACTGGGGAGGAATGTGGAGAGTGCCCAAGGCTAGCCCTTCCCAGCCTGAATGGATTGGGAGGGGACAGTAGGCCATGCAGTTCAAACCTGGGCCCACACCCCTTCCTGACCCTTAACTCAGGGGCCTCCTTATAGGGGGTCATCCCTGATGGAGCATCCTATAGCAGCTGTGGGGTGCAGGGTCTGAGGAGGGCCCTGTGAAGCCTGGGGGAGGCAGCAGAGGGCTAAGGAGAAGGCTACAGGGAGGGTGTACAGGCCTGGGACCAGTCTGCTGTGAGCCACCAGGGAGGAGGGGCCCTGAGGTGTGGGCAGGGCCAGGGCATGGGCTCATATGCACTGTGCAGGAGGCTCAGTCCCTGCAATCACCCTCAGCCTGCAGCCCCAATGTTCCAGGTGGTGGGAGCACCCAGGCGCCCAGTGGCCTCCTGGGCAGGGCCAAGACACATCTTGTACTGAGTACTGAAGCTAGTCATCCCCTCTGCTGTCACCAAGTCCCCTCAACCCAGAGATCACTGTCATCCCATCCACCCCCACCCTTCTCTCCTGCAAAAGCAGCATCTTGCAGGAGACCAAGCAGAAACTGAAGGTTTCTCTGGGCTGGGCCAGGAGGTGGCTACATGGGGCAATGGTGGTGGAAACTGTGGGTCTCTCTGCCCAGGCCTGGGGGTGCTTTGTGAACTATGGGGCCCTCTGACAGCCTGGCCCTGTCTACCCAGTCAGCCACCTATGTGAGGAAGAAGAATCTCTACCAGCTGGCCCTGGAGACATCCAGCTAGGAGTCCTGTTGGAGAGTGAGGTGAAGAGGATGATGATCACACAGACACCTGAGCCCCAGGGAGCTGCCCACCTTGCCCTGACCCACAACCATATCTCTGCAACAGCAGGAACCCCTGCCCCACGGCAGGGGGGGAGGACTTGGAGGGTTGGGAGAAAGTGACAAATCTGGGCCCAGCTCTCTCACCTCAGGCTTTTTCCTTCCCAGAGGGATGAGGAGGCATGCTGGAGTAGGCCATGAAGTACTGCCAGGCCCACCTTGGGGTTTCTGCCCAGAGAAAGGTCAGCCTGGCCCTAGCCTGAGACACCCTGAGACCCTGGTCTGGGGTCTGAGATGCAGTAATACTATGTGGCCTGAGGTGTCTTGTGGCCACCTGATCTCCCCTCATCCCTAAAGGAAAGGCAGGAAGAGGTGGAGAAGGTGGCAGAAAGGAGATTGGAGCAGCGCTCTTAGGAACAAACTGGGTGGGGGTGGGAGACAGAGGAGCCAACCTGAGCTTACCAGGGGCTTCCAGGCTCCAAGCCCACACTGTTCCAGGGCCTCTCACTAGGCCTCCTCCTCCTCCTCTTCATGACAGTGCCTACCTCCTAGTGGAGGGACATCCACAGGGATGCCACAGCTCAGCCTCAGCAGCCTTCCCCAGAATAGTTTCTTTACCCAGGGTGGAGGGTATAACTGCCTCTCCCCAACCCATGAGGATAAGGGACTGTTACCCAGCACCAGCAACATGGGCTCTGCCCAGGATCCCCCAGCCAGGTCTGGCTGCTAAGGGGTGTTGGGACCCAGTGGCTGAACCTGGCCCTCTGCCAAGCCCTGGAGGATCTCAGCTGGAAACAGAAAGCAGCAGCCTTTCTTCCAAGGGCTGCACATGCCCCTTCCACAAACAGACTTTGGTGAACTTTCCCTGGTGCCCTCTCCATGCTCTCAGGGTTCCCCTCCCCTTTAAGGGTTTCTGTCCCCTTGTGGGTCTGGGCACTTTGCCAGGAGTTTTGCCTTGGGAGTGAGTCTCAAGACCCTAGCCTGGGGCCTGGCTCCTCCCTGGCCCAGCACTGCCCTAGTGCCAACCCCAGGTCCCACCTACAGAGGTACCCTGAGGCCCAGCAACACCGGAAGTTAAGGGACTTTTCCAACCCTGGAAGCTAAGGCCTTGAGAAGTTATAGGGCTCCCATGGACCCTTTATATCTTCATAGGGAGCTGTGGTGGGGGCAGATTTGTGACCTTGGATACTGATCCCAGCTCCTTGCTCACCCCAGTGGGCTCCCTCTGGCACCTCCTGAAGGAACTGGCTTCTGGAGCACCCCAACACCTGCCCTGACCCCAAGGGAGTCCAATCAGGCAAGAGGGCCACTGGCCAGGGACAGTGGGCAGACCTGGGTCAGGCCAACAGCCCCTGTCCTAAGCTTCAGGATGGGGCCCTTGCCTGCAGCAGCCTAAACCATGCAAGGCAGGTGTGCAGTTCCCCTTTGGACACCTTGAGAAGTTGAGACTGGGAGGGCCACTGGCCTGCCTGACACACAGCCCAAGATGGCAGGGCCCCAGGGCACCAGTATTCAGCCTGGTGGAGCCACCTTGGGAGCCCTTGCCTAGCCTTGCTGCCATGTTGGCACCTGCCCAGGTCCTAGCAATGTCAGGAAGGGTGGGAAGTATGGGGCTCTGGCAACAGTGACCCTCACTTTCTGCTCCCCTGATCCCCCAGCTCCTTCAGGCCCCCATGAGAGGGGTCCCTCTGAGTGCACACATGCAGATGCTGTGTAGGAATAAACTCAACCCTGGGCCATGTCAGAGGAATTGGGGACCCCTACTGGTCCAGGATAAGAGAAGTGAGATCTGTTGTCTGGGTTCACCAGGTTGTATCTATTATCTTCCAGGCAAGGGCAGCCTCTCATCCTGACTGCATATCCCTGCCAGGCCTGGTAGATGGTACCAAGGCTCCCTGCAGCCTGGCCCTCCCTCTCATTGGCCTCATTTCTGCCCCAATCCACTCCCCATAGCCATCCCCTACCTGGTCAATAAATATTTATCACCACTCTTTAGCACAAGGCCCTGCACTTGGGAAAAGGGAGCCCTGGGCCTTTTCTGGCCGCCTCAGGACCCAGCCAGGCTCTGCCCTTGGACACACTACTGCCAGCTTAGGGTGGTGGGGATGGACCCTCAGGAAACCCTGCCTGGCCCTTTGCCTCTCTTTCCCCAAAAGGCAACATGTACCCCTCCTGTCTCCCTGCTGGGCATGTTTGCAGCCCTCCTGAATGGGGGGCCTAAGGGGGTTCTTGGTGGCTATGCCTCTGGATCCCAGCCCAAGGGAGCCAGGGTCCCTCCATGGACTGCTGGGCATTGTCCACTGACTCCAGGGAGGGCAGACAGATGTCCCCTGATTTAGGGGTTTGTGAACTTTGTGACTGAAGTTCAGTCCTGCCTCTGAGTGGCATGTGTATATGGGGGGCTTGTGATACTTCACAGCTGTGCTTCTGGAAGAATTCCCTTCTGTCACCCTGAGCCTGGCACTTTTCCAGCCTCCCCCATGGAGTGTCTCTCTTCAATGACCTTTGGAAATGGAGCCAGATGTGCACACCAGAACTTCAGCCCTCTTCCCCCATCCTGCAGGAACCAGAGAGCTGTGCCCTGTGATGCAGGGACCTGGACAGGCCCTGCTCTTGCCACCCCACCTGCTCAGGCCTGGGCACCTGCTACTCAGATTTCCACAGCTTGGGTCTAGAGATCTCACCCTACTTGGGCTCTGTGATTGGCAGCAAGGTCTTTGTGGTGCAGCACCTGTGCTGTGCTGAGCCCACTCTTGGCATGGTGTGCAGGTGGGTCCATATCCCTGTGTGCTGGGATGAGAGTGGGTGCTCTGGCCCAAAGCCAGAGGGTATCCCTGAGGAGGTCAGGAAGCCTGGGCCTTGGGGAGGATCACTCACCCTGTGCATGTGGTGGGGGCCTCCTGTGACAGCCACGACTGCCCCACCACCCTTCCAGGTTAAAGGAGAGCATCCAGACATGGGGCCACGTGGACAGCTTCAGCCACCTGTGCTGCATGCCATGCATGGTCTAGGAGAGCAGCCAGTGCCCTTCACACTCTCCCTGGACAATGACAGCTCCTTTCTGTGAGCTGGAACCTGGCTGACTAGTGAGTCCATATCCCATCCCCTTGACCCCACAGCCGAGGACTCTCCTCAGTGCTGATTTCCAGCCCTGCCTGCTGCTATGGCTTGATTAGTCTCTGGGGTACCCTGTTCAGCCCAGTCACACCCCACTGACATCAGCACAGCGACTGAGCACAATTGATTTATAAATCATCTTGGGAGCTCTTCCATCTTAGCTCCACAGCCAGGAACTCCCAAGGGGAACCTGGAATTCAGCAGACTTTGTATATCTATCCAGTGAGAAGAGTAGATCCCTGACCCCTGAGACAGGCTACAATGAGTGTCTCATTTTGGCTGAGACTGGGGGCCTTTCCCACAGGAGAAGGGGGTCACACAGACCTGGGGAGTAGACCTAATAATTGGCTGATGTAAAGGACTCCATGGGACACAGGGTGACTATCCTTGTTCCATGGAGTCTTTGGGTGCTCACAGAGCACTGGGGCAGGGGAGAGGCAGTATGATGGAGTGAGCTGCACCACACTGCCAGGCACCTCTGAACTTGAAGCAGTCATGGCATGCACTGGTGGTGAGGTATGTACAAGGGAGTGAGCCAAGCCACAATGCCAGACACTTTCAGGATGGCTGTCAGCATAGGTAGTTGAAATACAAGGTCCCAGAGCCCAAGGTCATGTCACATGGAAACCTGGGGGCCACCAGGCCCATCATACTCAAAAGCAGATTCTCTGTAGACATGCACACCACCCAACCCAAGCTTTCAACATGCACAGAGATGAGTTGATCTATCTGGGTTTGCACCTGGTTTGGTTCTGGCCCATTTGCTTGACTTAGTTGAGTTAAATCAGGCCAAAGGGGAAGAGATGGTCTAATAACAGCATCTTCTGAGAAGACATGGGAAGTACAACCTGGCTTTCTCCATAAACAAACAACATTTCTCCATACCTTCTAACAGCTCATCAATTAGACAAGGGTATGGGAGAAACTAAAAATTCTGATCTATGACCAAGAATTAACAGGAAGATATCAATAGTACTAAAGCAATACCAGGGGTAACTAATAGCGGTAGTGGTATAGGAGATAAGGGATTGGTTTGATTTGATATTTCATGATGTTCTGTGTCAGGTCTTTGCCTCTAATGGCCAATGAAAATTGTCTAAAATTGAGAGCATGCTGATTGTTCAAGCAAATGAAGATTATTTTAAGCCACAGTGTTTATTTTTGACATTACTCATGATGCCCAATAAATGGAGGGATCAGAGGAGTACAGTGATTGAGAAAAAGAATAGCAATATCTGATACATTTACATCGTGTAATACAGTACACCTATGAAGAGGAAGGGCATTGAGAGCCATGAAATGAAGTGAATAGACCTTGGGGACAATGTGCTGTGCAGAATAAGCCAGAAACAAAAGAACAAATAAGCTAAAGTCTCTTTCAGAAAACACTTATAAGAAAATTGGAGCCTTGCTTGTAAACCCTTATAGGAGCCACATTTAGTCTGAATTTGAAAGTGTATTTCCAGATTCTGAGACAGTGAGGTATACGTGTATCATCATGTATTCCCTGGAACTTAGAGTAACTCTGTGACATCTTAATACCCAGAAACGGAGTGCTGTGCCATGAAACTTAAGATATGTATGTTCAATAATAGTTGAAGAAACTGAAAAAGAAATCAGACCTAAATTAGAAAAAACAAAAACCAAAGCCAATCTGGGTGGGGAAAAAAGTAAATCAAATTACATATATAAAAATAATAATATATACTCTAGACCTGCCCCTAATGTATGAGATCAAAGGCAGAGAGGTTTATTACATCTATAACCTAAATTTTCTGTAACACATAATCTAAATTTGTCCTTATGCCTCATTTAAACAACTGCTGGTGTCCAGAAGGGGGAATGAAGCCTTATAATTATGTACAGCTTAATGAAATACCTGGCTCAGACTATCATGGACTAATAATGAAAAAGTATTGCAAGAGTCCTTTGAGGACCTGAAGGGAAAATAAAGGAAATATTAAATTATCCCATCTGGGATATCCCAGGTACCCTCTCATCCATTTGGAAGTCTCAAAAAAATGTGCACAACCCTTGGTGTTTTCTTTTTTCTTTTATTTGCATGGGCAGGCTCTGGGAATGGAACCCAGGTTTCCAGCTCTGCAAGTGAGAATCCAACCTTTGATTCTGAGGCTTCCCCCTTAGCAAACTTATTTTTTTCTGGAGCCCTTTGGCAATGCAAGAAATTTTTTTTAATGGCAGCATCACATTTCATTATTTTTCCATGTGAATATTCCGTTATTGCAGCACCCCCTTGTTGAATTTCTTGCTTTGCTTTTGTTTTTTCTGCTTGTTTCTTTTGCTTGTTTGTTCATTTTTTGGGAAGTGCATGGATCAGGAATTGAACCTGCATCTCCCACATGGCAGGTGAGAATTCTATAACTGAACTACACTTATAACCACTCAAATTTATTTATGTAGTGGAGAAGCTAAGACCATCTATAACAGTGCTGAAAAGTTGCTTCCAGGAAACCTTTTACATCACTCAGATGTGGCCTCCCTCTATCTCTAGCCCAACTGTGCAAAGAGACTCACTACCATCTTCCCCATGTAGAAAATGACATTCAGCAATGAAAGTGTCCCTGACAACATGGGGCATGACTCCTTAGGATGACACTGGCACAGGAACAATGGAATTGACAATGCCTTCCTGACCGAAAGGGAGAAAAGAAGCATAATAAAATAAGGCATCAGTGGCTAAGAGAGATGAAATAGAGTCAAGAGGCTATTCTGGAGGCTACCCTTATGCAAGGTTCATTTAAATAGTGTTAACTGCCATGGTAAGCTAAACCCCAACCAATATAACTCTACTTAACTCATAAGAACACCAAAAGCTCCAACTGAGACTCAAAAAAGTTTTCAGGCACTAATTTTGCTTTCCTAAAACCTATAATTTTCAGAGGATTTCTAAGCCCAATATATCTTCAATCCTGGAGGGACAAGCCTCTCTGAGATTATCAACTAATTATTTGCATGGGCAGACTCTGGGAATGGAACCCAGGTTTCCAGCTCTGCAGGTGAGAATCCAACCTTTGATTTTGAGCCTTCCCCCTTAGTAAACTTATTTTTTCTGGAGCCCTTTGATGATGCAAGAAATTTTTTAATGGCAGCATCACATTTCATGATCCATGCACGTCCCAAAAAAGGAACAAACAAGCAAAAGAAACAAGCAGATAAAACAAAAGCAAAGCAAGAAATTCAATAAGGAGTGCTGCAATAATGGGATATTCACATAGAAAAATAATGAAATGTGATGCTGCCATTAAAAAAAAATTTCTTGCATTGCCAAAGGGCTCCAGAAAAAATAAGTTTGCTAAGGGGGAAGCCTCAAAATCAAAATCACACCCCACTGTCATCATCTACCATGAGACCATCTTTCCAAACCTCAGGGAACAGGAGGACCCCACCTAGAGCAGAGAAGGAAGCATGGAAGGTTATTGTCATAGTCTTCATGGAGAGACTGCCATGACTGAAGACTCCACCCAGAATGTGACCAGAGAGCAACTGAAGAGTGATGATGAGTGTTAGCCCATCGAGATCAATGCCTAGTTTGACTATGTTGGCCAGACAGCCCATGAGCTGTCCTTAAAGAAGAGTGCATTTCTGCTGCTTTACCAATGGGATTCCAATGACTAGTTGGAAGATCAATACAATAGCATTGATGGACTCATTCCCTAATAGTGCACCATGGTCCAAGAAACTCAGGAGAGGTTCAGCCCCAAGTCTGAGTCTGAGGTAATTTCTGAACCAACTGCAGAAAAGGTGACAGCCAGAGAAGGGGCAAGCAGTCCCAGTGGGGGTCATATAGCTGATGTTTATCTTGCAAACATCAACAAGGCCCCAGCTGAACCAGCCTAACATTTGACATATGCTCATTTTTGCTGCAAAGCAGAGAGAGCTGAGAAAGCTTCTTCAGACCTTCTCAGTAGGTCCAGGCCTTCATCCGGCTGCCCTCATGCCGGGAAGGTGCTCTTTGAGGAGACCATGTCTGCAGGTATAGACATCATGGGCAGCTGAACACCCTGGTGCATCTGAGTTTGCATTTACCCTGGCATTTGCAGCTGGGAAGTGGGGACCTGGGTGACCTGGGACACCTGGAAGTTAGCAGTTGTGGTGTCTGTGAGAAAGGCTCCAGGCTTGGGGCCCAAGACCATGATGAGTTGGGCACTCTGCTGCTGTGGGGGCTCAGGGAGTGCACCTGAACTTGGGGCATTAAGAGCAGGGGTTCCAGCTGAGACTGTGTCAGTGGGAGTTGTGGAGCAGTTGCAGTTTCTGCTTCTGCACTTTGATATGGCATTCCCAGGATATGTTGGAGGCTGAGCCTGGAACTAGATCTGTGGATTCTGCAGACCATGCAACAGAGAGCTTTGCTGCTGCTGCTGCTGCTGCCACCACTGACTGAAAAGCTGCAAATGATCAGGTGTGACTGCTTTTTCCAGGAAGCTGAATCCCTGAGGTTTGGGACACTTGTGTCACCAAACACTGTGTTGGGCTTCCACAGATGTCAGGTTGGTGATGACCACTGCTGAGGCTGTCATAGAAGTGGTCACCCAAAAACCAAGAGTCATTGTCATGGATACAGAGGTTGGACATATTGGTGGCTTGGGGCCAACTGCACTGGCAGAAGGAGAGCCTCTGGATGTGGTTAAAGCTTCAGGTACCAGTGGCAAAGTAAGATGCTTGTTAATAAACTGGAAGCTGAAACCAGGATGCCAACTATTATGACACTGCCCTTCATTTTGCCCACTGTAGTGGTTGTCCCAGTAACTAAGGTTCTAAAGGCTCCTGCCACCACTGCTTATTGTAGTTATTGCAGGTCTCAATTTCAGCTAAGGCTGGTCAGTCTGGACCTGACCCTGGGGTTGCAGCTGAAGCTGGGGCACAGGCTGGGCCTGGACCTCAGCAAGAGGTATTAAGCCCAGCCACCTGCTGGGGCTCTAGCAGTGGTGGCAGCTATTGTGGTGGCTGTTGGTTCTGATACTAGGGAGGCAGTGCCACCACCATTTGCTGGATTTTCTGCTAGTCAGCCAATGTCTTTTTCTACTTCATGATTTGTTCTGCACAAAGAGACACATCTGATCAGGAGGCAGTAGCTTGACATAGTTCATTACACTATTCTACCAACTTTGCGTCATGTATGGAGTTTTTCTGAAAGGGAATAGCACCAAGCAGAGGTTCTACTAATGAGATTCTCTTTCTGACAGTCACTTTCACTAGCTCAAAGTCATATGTGTACAGCTGGGTGTGTGTGGCGTTCTTATCCCAGGAACAGATCTGACTGGTATGGAGAGGATGAGTATTTTTATTCTTTCTTAATTTCCAGTGAATGTTGATGTTTCCACAGCAATACCCATGATGTTTGGAAAAACTCTGTACTCAGATGCAGAAGTTAACAAAATTATTCATAAGGTCTCAATTAGGTACACCTGTAGGTGACACAACTGTCATGTTTAGAGGAAGCTCCTATAGCTCTCTTATATCCTGTAGGAGTGTCCAGTCTTCACTGATGAATCTCTCAGGGATATCTTGACCAGACTTGTCTGCTGGTTTGGCAAAAGTTGGCCAAGATTCAGCAAACTGTGTTTACTACTTCAACTGAATAGTGTTATTCTGCTCCATTCCTTATCTTTGCATTTTTGACATGGCTAGAGTGGCTCAATCAAACAGTGACTGAGGAGAAATGACTGCCTCCCTAGATGCTACTTCTATTTCCAACCTGTAGCTGAGGAGTCTGCCTTGTGTTTCTTACTCTTTCTGCACATACACAGGAGGATATTTAGATTTGGGAATGGGAGGGGTCTTCTCTACGAGACATATGACTGAGTCAAAAAGATGTCCTTTTCATCCTGTGAGTGAATGGGTGGGGCCCACAGAGGCATAAATCCTGTCTATGTGAATCTGCACAGATGTACTCCATTTGGTAGGGGTAATGTCTGGCATACATGAGGAGCCCCTCCTCTTCTGCCAGCACATGGGGCTCCCAATACCATTAGAGCATTGAGTTTTAGGACTCGCATCCTTTCGCTAAAGTCATGACCCCACCCTTACCATTTCTTTATCTTGCTCAGTGGAGGTATAATGATTCTGGGTAATTCAAACATAGGTTTCAGTTGGTATAAACTGTTCTATAAAGTTGGCTAATTCCTGTAATTGTGAGAACTCTTCATTAAGTTGCAACTTGTCTAAGTACTGTGATACAATATCCATGGTTCATTCAGACACTGGCTCCACTGTGCAGACTTCTGCATCATCCACAATAAATTCAATACTCCTGAGAGCCTCGATGAAGCTACTTATGATTTTGAGTACAATGGATTCTGTAGCAGAACTTCCCTAAGGAAGGACAACAAACTCTGTTGCTCTCACAGAGAAGCCAACACCAATCTGTGGAAATAAAACTTCAGAGAGCTTGGATGATTTGCTCTGTCAGGAGAAACATAGTATAGTCAACTCCTTGGGCAGTGATTTCTTGGATCAAGGCATCAGTGCCATTCTTCAAAATGTTTATCCAATGGAGATAGCATTAATAATAATAATGTGGACATTATTGCATCTCTGAATCCTGTTGCACCACACTTTGACCTTGGTGTCTGTCATCAGATTCAGGTCATTCTCATAGAACACAATCATGTCACATCCACAAGGTTTACTTCATCAAAGATGGTGTAAAGGCAGGCACAGGAAACCTGTCTGTGTTGAAACAGTTCATTAGTTCCTGCCACAGTTCACTGTTGGAATCTTCATCAATTCTTATGAAGGTGAGATATTAGAAGTTCAAGAACATTTCTAAAATGTTATAGAAGAACCAGAGGTAAAGATAAGCCAGAGGTAAAGATAAGCAGGGGTGAACATGATCTGAAAGAAAATGTCTGAGAACTACAGAGGTTGGCTTACAGTGAGCTTTTGCAGCGCATTGTGACAAGGAGGTTTTCCCATGTGATAAAATGAGCACTTGATATCCTTCAGATTTCAACTCATGAAGTAAGATAGGAGAAGCTTATAGCTTTCCTGAATCAAACTATACCAACCTCAGCTTAGGAAACTGCAAGGATTACAACACTGTCATCTGCTGCAACTGCAGAAAATAGAGCTCTGTTCTCCCTCAGGCCGTGCTGAATATTGCCAGCCTGTGGTTGTACAAGGAGGGTTGTCTAGTCACCAAGAAGGATACAGGAATTGCCATCACTTCTGGGATCACACATGCCACCCATCAATGATATCTTTGAGGGATTCCTTACATGGAGACAATGTCAGAATCAGGCCACTCTTGCTTTTTGAGAGTGAAGCCTAACTGTCCAATAGGATAGACCACTTCTCATCACTTTTGTGAAAATATCCAGGCCTTGCTCAACTCTCTCCAAGCAGGAGGAAAACCCAAATAAACTTCTGCTATAAATTCAAACTCAGGAAAGTCCTGGTTGACATAGATCAAATATCACTGCTCCTTCAAGAGTCTTTCTCCTCCTGCATGATCTCTTCCATGGGAAAGGCCAGATGGGAGGCTGTACTGGGTGTCCTGCAGCCATTGCATGAAACACAACATGGCACAGATCCCAGATGGTGGGGTCATAGGTGCAGGGCTCAGGGAATGAGCCAGGGTCTTGCTTCCCAGGGAACATAGAGTGCTGTCCTTGGCACCTGCCTGGACCCAGTCTCAATTGCCATGGGGCCAGATGGCCAGAGGTAAAGATAAGCAGGGGTGGACATGATCTGAAAGAAAATGTCTGAGAACTACAGAGGTTGGCTTACAGTGAGATTTTGCAGCGCATTGTGACAAGGAGGTTTTCCCATGAAACTACAACTTCACAGGTGCCTCTTGCTGAGCAACTCAGTGGCACTATTCACAATTTCTAAAAGATGGAAACAATCCAAATGCCATCAACAGATGAGCAGTTAAAATGTATCATGTACATATGATTGAATATTTTGCAGGAGTAAGACAAAATGAGGTCCTGAAACATATGACTTCCTAATAGACTGGTATAGCACTAAACAAAAATTCAAAATGAAATACTCCAAGAACAAATTCTTATGCACTTAGAACCCCAGATTGAAGGAACTACAGTTTTTCAAAATTAAGAAGAAATTATAGCTATTCTTAAAATTATAACCATTCTTAAAATCATAGAGCATATTGATTGCACAACTCATTATCTTCCTACCTCTAAAAACATTTTTAAAAAGCTTTCACCTAAGATGCACTGTTTGAGAAGTAAAATGGCAAAAGATGGTATATACATATGACTGAATATTGTGCTGCTACAAAAAGAAGTGAAGTTGTGAGGAATGCAATATTGTGAATGAACCTGTGGGGCATTTGGTAAGGCAAAATAAGGCAGGAACAAAAGAGCAAATAATATATTTTATCATTTAGAAAATACTTATAAGAAAATTGGGGCTTAGATTGTAAGCTGTTATAATAGTCACATTTAGTATGGAGGAGTAATTATTATTTATGGATTTTGGGAGGCTGCTTTATATGTGTCTAACCTAGTAATTAGAGAAAAAATCAAAGCTGATCAGGTTGGGATTAAAGTAATTCAGAATTGAGGGGCAAGGAAGACATTGTATTTTAGAACATTACCTACTTTATAAGACCACAGGAAGAAAGATTATTTATCCAAAACCTAAATTTTATGTAGGACATTACCTAATTCAACCTGTATGGATACACGATTCAAACAGCCCAAACACAGGGAGCCCAGAATTCATTGAAGCTCAATGTAATGTCTGGGTATATACCAGAGTATCTCAAGCAGATAAACAAACAGTATCAGCAAAGTCCCTTGAGGGATGGGAGAAAAAATATGGAACTATTAGATTTTATCATTTGGGAAGCCCCTAAATTTGTGTCAAACATTAGGAGATACCCACATTCTAGGCCAAGACTTCATTTTGAGTCATACTCTTGTGAACCTTATTTATGTAGCACACAAGCTTAGTCAAACTATAGGTGTGCCAAAGAGTTATGGCCAGAGGACCTCTTTTGTTGCTCTGATGTGGCCTCACTTGCTCTGAGCCAATTCTTCAAGGGAAATCACTGCCCACCCCCCAAGGTAGGACATGACATCCAGGGGGTGAAATTCTCCTTGGCAGTGTAGGAGATGAATCCCAGGTTTGAATCTGGCCCTGGAAAGACTGAGATCAACAATGTCATCTGACCAAAATGTGGAAAAGAAGTGTAACAAATGAGGAATCAGTGTCTGAGAAAGTTCAAATACAGTTGAGAGACTTCTCAGAAGGCAATATTACTATATATCATAGTTTACAAATCCCAACCCAAATCATTCCAGCCAATCCTAGAGAATATCTTGGGTATTATATGAGATTCTACAAAGGTTCCATGTACTCAGGTTACTATCCAGAGGTCTACAACCTCCATACAGGACACTGGTCAAGATAAGTACAGAAAAAATAAATGAGCTAGCCTCCCCAGAACATCAACAGTTCCCAGAACCCTGCTGGAAGAAACTAAAGAAATCTTGAACAAAGGGGGAGGCACACTCTGCTCATGGATCAAAGGACTCAATAGAGATGAAATGCCAATTCTGTCACAAAATGAACCATAGATGCAAAGTAAATCAGAAGTCAACAAAGCCAAATCTGCAAGTCATATGGAGATGCAGAGAACTCAAGAATAGCAGGAACAAATTCTAAAACAAGAATAAAGTTGGAGGCCAGGGGAAGGGAAACCAAACCCTGCCCAGGTGTGCACATCTAAAGCTCCTCTATGGAGCAGCATCCATGAGCTGACCCCAAAACCTCACACACATGGGGTTCTTCTCACGCTTTGAGTCCTCAACTTGAATGCCCCCCACCAACTCCAGCAACCTGGCTTCCTTGGTCACCCCCAGAGGCAGCTGCACCTTCTCACTGCTCAATTTGCAAAAAGCTACCTTCCCATTGGGCTCCAAGCCTGGAGGGGGCAGAGGAGGCGAGGGTGAACCCAAACCCTGCCTCAGGGCACACATTTCCTTGAGTTTTGGCCCCAAACACAAGGTCAAGTCTTTGGTTTCTGAGGCCAGCTCTGCTCCTTTGGCCAGAGCAGAAGTTCTCAACATGACAGGGGCTTGGGGAGGGACACCCTTATATACTGTGCTTGTTTCTGGTAAAGGGGTAGTGGGAGAAACACACCTGCTTCTTCATTCCCTGGCAGGGAGATGCATTCTAGTTCTTCTGTGACAAAGACAGAGAGAGACACAGTTTAGGGCCATCCTACATGAGGACAACTTCAGCCCACTCGGACCCAAATCAGATGGGTCTCAGTTCCTTTAGACTCCTTTCTGTGGGTCTTCTACCATCTCAATGGCCCATTTCCAAGCAAGTCAGAGTGCAGCAGTTACTAAGAGGCTCTACAAGCAGAGGACCATGTTTTTAATAAATCCATTCATCAAGCAATGATCTCCCATTCAAAGCCTTGCCAACAAGGTTCTGGAGGTCAAAAACTGGAGACCCAGGATTGCCCTTTCAGTGTTTCTCCCCTCTTTCTCTTCTGACATGAGCTCCAGTTCCTTACTGGCCGAGCCTGTGGAGAATCTGAGTGACATACCTCATCTCAACTAAAAGGTAACTGACCATTAGCTTTCCCCCATATCTATAACCCTTTGCTTTCTCCTTCTCAGGATCCATCTCTCTGTCCCTCAAGGAACAAGAAGGCCTTTGGTGATTTTCATCTGCACCCCTGCCTCCATTCTGGTCCCCCACCTTCACAACATGGCAAGACAGAAAGAGAGCCTGGTAGGGCCTGACAAGTTCATTTCAAACTGGTTACACAGTCAGCTTGTGAAATAAATCAATCAATATGGGAGTATTAGTTACAAATCCTCTTCATGGTGGCTACTCTTACCCAGCAGGAGCTCCATACTGACCTGAGCGGAGCCCATGATTTTCTCTGCCCTCATAGCACCCATAAGCTATAATACCCCTCATGTGACAGAAGGGAGCTGTAGCCTGAGTTCACTCTGCATGAACACAATCACCAGGGAAAAGGAGGTTTGAACATACTTGGTTTCTGTCCAAATCCTCTCCATGGCATCCCATTCCACAACTGCTGCAGGGAAAGACAGAGGGTTGCTGAGTCATCAAGTTGCCCAGAGCCCAGCAGGAGAGAAACATACATATCAGTGTTGGCATTCTCTGCCTGTGGAAAGCTGGCTTCTTGTTTGTTCTGGGGGCTTTTTTGCACCTGACCTTGGGGTTCTTGAATGGGGCAGCCCAGGGAACCAGAAAGTGGTCAGTTTTGCCAGCTGGGATGGGGGAAGAGATTGGTAAG
>PVIY010032870.1:0-28591 GCA_004026745.1 Myrmecophaga tridactyla
TAATAAATCTATCAAACATTCATTTACTTGTGTATAATTACTCCTGGGAGAAAAAGGTATATTTTTGACTATTCTGATTCTTCCCATATGAATGTACCAAAGTTTTATGCAATATTTTTATTAAAAAAGAAAAACCCTTCCATTTAGTGCATTTAAAATTATTTTTAATTTGAATCTATAATGGTAAATAAATTAGTTAATTAAATCTTTCATTTAAAAATTATTCAATGCCTATGTATTACCAATATATTTTTTGTAATATAAAGATTGTTTGAGACAAAAAAAAAATCACTGGAATTTCTAAACACTATAATGAGCAATCTGAGCAGGAAATCAAGAAAAAAATTTCATTTACAATAGCAAATAAAGGAACTAAACATCTAGGAAAATATTTAACCAAGGATACAAAAGACCTGTATACAGAAAACTACAAAGTATTGCTAAAAGAATCAAAGAAGACAATTAATTAGAAGGACATTCTGTGATCATGAATTGGATGACTATATATCAATATGACGTCAGTTCTACCCAAACTGATTTACAGATTCAACACAACCCAAATCAAAATTCCAACAGCCTCCTTTGCATAAATAGAAATGCCAATTATCAAATTTTGGGGGATGTGTAAGGGGCCATGAATAGCCAAAAACTCTTCAAAAAGAAGAAAAAATCGGAGGACTCATACTTCCTGGATTTAAAGCATTATTACAAAGCTACAATGGTCAAAACAACATAATACTGGCAAAAGATAGATACATTGACCAACAGAATGAAACTGAGAGTTCAAAAATAGATTCTCACGTCTATTGTCAACTGATTTTTGATGAGGCTGCCAAATTCACTCAACTAGAAATGCATAGTCTCTTCAACAAATGGTGCTGGGAGAATTGGCTATCCACATGCAAAAGAATGAGAGGACCACTATCTCACACCTTATACAAAAATTAACTTAAAATGGATCAAAGACCTAAATATAAGAGCCAGGACCATAAAACTCCTAGATGAGAATTTAGGGTAGCATCTTCAAGATCTTTTGGTAGGCCATGGATTTTTAGACTTTACACCTAAAGCACAAACTTCAAAAAACAAAAAAGTAGATAAATAGGATTTCATCAGAATTAAATACTTTTGTGCTTCAAAGAACTTTGCCAAGAAACTGAAAAGGTAGCCCATTCAATGGGAGAAAATATTTGGAAACCACATATCCAATGAGTTTAATATTTAGAATATATAAAGAAATCCTACAACTCAACAATAAAAAGACAAACAACCCAATTAAAAACTAGGAGAAAGATTTGAATAGACATTCTTCCAAAGAGGAAACACAAATGACTAATAAGCTCATGAAAAGATGCTCAACATCACCAGCTATTAGGGAAATGCAAATCAAAGCCACAAGATATTGTTTCACACCTACTAGAAAGGCCACTATGAAAAAAAGAAAAACTCCAAGTGTTGGAGAGGATGTGGAGAAATAGGAACACACATTCACTGATAGTAGGAATGCAGAATGGTAAAACTGTTGTGGAGGACAGTTTGGCGTTTCCCCAAGAAACTAAGTATAGAATTGCATATGATCCAGCAATCCTGCTACTAGCTATTTACTCACAAGAACTGAAAGCAGAGGCAGAAACAGACATTTGTACACCAATGTTCATAGTGGTTGTGCTGGTTTGAAGCTATTATGTACCCGAGAGAGGCCATGTCCTTTAATCCTCATTGAATATTGCAGGATGGGATCTTTCTAATTGTTTCCATGGGGATGTGACCTACCCAATTGTGGGTGGTAACCTTTGATTAGATGGTTTCCATGGAGATGTGTCTCTACTCATTCAAGGTGAGGTTGCTCACTGGAGCCTTTTTTTAGAAGGAAACATTTTGGAAATGCTTCAAAGCCACCAGCACCAACAGAGCCTATACAGCCAGAGACCTTTTGAGCGGGAGGAAAGCACTCCCAGGGAAGCCTTATGAAATGAAGAGAGAAACCTAGCAGATGTTGTCATGTGCCCTCCCAGCTGAGGGAGTAGTCCTGAACTTCATTGGCCTTTTCTTTGGAGTTAGGGTATCTCTCTCTTGATGCCTTAATTTGGACAATTTCATGGCCTTAGAATCATAAGCTTGCAACTTAATAAATTCCCCTTTATAAAATCTGTTCCAGTTCTGGTATATTGCATTCCAGCAGACTGAAAACTTTACCAGCACCATTACTCACAATTGCCAAATGTGGAAGCAACCCATGTGCCCATCAACAGATGAACTGAATGGGGTATGTACATAAAATGGAATATTATTCAGCTGAAAGAAGGAATGAAATCCTGATGCATGTGACAACATGGATGAACCTTGAGGACATTATTTTAAGTGAAATAAGCTAGACACAATAGGTCAAAGATTATATGTCTCAGAAAAATGCCTAATTATAATAAACTCATAGAGTCAAAAACTAGAATATAAGCAACCAGGAGATAGAATGAGGGTAGAGAATGTGGAGCTGTTGCTTAATTTGTGCAGAATTTTTAATTAGGCTGATTGTAAATGTTTGGAGATGAGTAAAGGTGATAGCACTTTATCGTGAGTGTAATTAACAGCACTGAGTTATGTGAATGATTGTGATCAAAGGGGAAGTTTAGGTTCATGTATGTCATTAGAAGAAAAGCTAGAGGATAAAACATAGAACTGTATAACATAGTGAACTTTGTTGTGGATGATGAGTCAGGTTAATAGTACAAATATAACAATGTTCTTCCATGAACTAGAGCAAATATTCTTCACTATTACAAGGTGTTAACAATAGAGTGGACTATGGCAAAAATATAGTTACTATATACCAAGAACTATAGTTAAGAGTAGTATTATAATATTATTTCATTTGTTGTTACAAAGGTACCACACAATGCTAAGTGTCAATAATAAGTGGTGTAAGGGGTATAGGTTTTTCTTCTTTGAGTAATGAAAATGTTCTAAAATTGATTGTGGTAATAAATACACAATTCTGTGAATATACTGTGATCCATGGATTATATACTGTGGATGGATTTTTGGCGTGTGACTATATCTCAATAAAACTGCTGAAAAAAAGAACAAGACATCAAGAAGAGAAAATTTTGAGATAAATCATCAATATATTGACAACATATCAAGATGAAAGGAATGACAAACTAGGAAAAGGAAAATCCCTTCATGAAGAGGAGAAAAAGTAATGCTTGTGACTTAGACTTTGTTAAAGAGACAAATGGCCCTTGTCGAAGGGTGCTGTTCTTGATGTTTTTAGTGGACTTGAAACCACAGTGCACTGAATTGCCTTTGGATCATGAAGACCAACAGCTCCCACAGTACTAATAAATCCTGCCACACCTGAGATCCAGAATCCAAACCTCCACAAGTCAGAAGCTTAACAGGTTCATTTGGGAGAGGAATCTTGTGACCTTGTGAGGAAAATGGACTGGGTGACTTCACAGACCTTTTCCATCTCCTTCCTCACCAATTTCACATAAACACAATTTGTAAGGACAATTTCTTTCTGTCACAAACTGAGAATGGATTAGTTGATATAGTAACTCAGTCAACCTCTGTTACAGTCAGTTAAATTGTTTTCAGTTTATTTTGTCTGGAAAGTAATGTTGGACCCTTAAAGTATTCATTTGAATGATGTGAAGATTATTCTCCGAAGGAGTCAGATTGCCTTAGGAGATCATTAAAGTAGTTAAATAAAAACTATACATGCAAATTTCAAATGCTACCAGTTCTAGGACATTAAAAAAAGGAGGAGGTAGAATAAGGATGCTTTACTGAGAACCTAATGGAAATGGAGAAATTGACAGTACCAGATTCAGAGGGAGAAAGGGGAAAAAGCTAAAATAACATAACATGGTTATTGCATTAATGCAGAGAGGGATGAAAGTAGCATTGACCAGGATGGTAGCACCACAGATGGTGAAAAACTCACAAATCCTAGGTGTGTTTTGAAGTTAGAGGTGATAGGCTTTGCAATGAACTGGATACAAAATATATAAGGAAAACAGAGGTCAAGGAAGTCAAGATTTTGGGTCCAAGCCAATGGAGAAGTGGAGTTTCCATTTCCCAAGATGGGGAAGACTAGAAAAGGAACAGGTTTAGAGGCAATCACTTTAAAATTGAGATAGTTACTAGATTTCAATTTTTGAATATATTGAAGTGTTTGAATATGATAAGTGATATCCATGAGTCCAGAATTCTTTGGGGAGTCAGAGATGAAAATACTAATTTGGAAATCATAAGCATGTATTTAAATGCAGATGGTGTGGTAGCCTGGAGCTATGTACGAGAGAAAAACATGTTCTCAAACTTAATCCACTCTAGTTGGTATAGACTCATTATAACTAAGATCTCTTCAAATGTTATTTCAGTTAAGATGTGGCCCAGAGGTCAGGCTTTAATCTGGGTAACTGAAGTGCTTTATAAACAGATTGGAAATTTAAAAAAATAACCAACTAAACAAACAAATAAAAACAAACAGAGTGCAATTTAGACAAGGTGGGGGAAAGACAGAGGGAGCAGTTAGAAGCATGAAGTCACAGAATCCGGAAGAGAAAGAAGACTCCAAAAGGTGGAAAGAAAAAGGAGGGCATCCTAAGGATATCAGACCTCGGTGACTTTCCTGGATTTCCTTACTGCCTCCCATCTATCTCAGACGCAGCTCGGCAGAAATTTCCAACCCAGAACTGCCAGCCGCACAGATGAAAAAGATCCCAAGAACAGCTTATTCCCTCTTCCAAAAGGCAAGGAAATGGGTTCTAACAACAGAAAACCTTCCTAATAGTACCTGTACTATCAAACAAAAATAGAAGAACCACACCCATCTCCTTACCTACCCCCTGACCTCCACAGTTTCAACAAGACCAAGCAGGGAGCTGGTCATCCCCCAATCCTCTTTCTTCATGGAAGCAAGTGGTAGTGTTCTGATTCCCTAGTTGGTGGTGTCCATAGTGGTGAAAGTGCATCTAATCTTCCATTCTTCACCTGGCAAACTCAAGCAGTGCTCTAACTTTCTTACTGGAGTAGGTTCAATGGGGCTAGTGTGGAGCAAACAGTGCTCCAGTTTCACCTGGAGTTTCACTTGGGTAGTGCCAGTAGGGTGCAGCAGTGAATTGGGCCTCCAACCCCACCTACAGCAATGAGACATAAGAAACCAGTATCAGGTAAGGATAGTCACCACCAGGCTTCACATCTCCTACTCTAGGTGAGTGGGACCCAGCTTGGATTGAGCCAGAACACCTACCTGGCATCAATGTGACTGACCAAGGCAGTGCAGAGCAGAGATAGATGCTGCTTTTCTCCTCTCCTCTCTTCCAATAAAAACAGGGTGTAGTGGAGAGCTGAGTTTCCATCTCCACCTGGAATCAACAAGGCTGAAGGAGGGGATAGAATACAGGGTTAGTTGGCATTCCACTACTTCCCACTTCCTCCACTGGTGTCAGCAGGTACCAGCAGGGAATTGAGCTTCCATTTGCACTCTGCAGCAGCAAAGTGGTGTAAGTCAGCTCTCTCCTTCCTTCCTTCCTGGTGGCATGGAGCAGAGGGAGAAGGTAAACTTGTACCTAACTCAGAGGCAACTAAGTAGTGCAGGTTGGTGCCCCACTTTTTGTAGGGTGAAGGTGGAAGTTGATATTCTACCTCGCCCATCCTCAACAAGTTATAATGAGTCAGGATAAAAAGATGTTAAACATCGTTAACCATTAAGGGAATGCAATACAATGAGATATTTTACATGACTATCAGAATGGCTAAAGTAAAAGTAGGATCGGCTACAAATTCTTGCAAGGATGTGGAGAAACTGAATCACTCATGATTTGTTGGTGGGGATATAAAATGGCACAGCCACTCTGGAAAACGGTTTGGCAGTTTCTTGTGAAGCAGAATCTCTTAATAGCACTCCCAGACATTTACCCCAGAGAAATGAAAACCTGTATCTACACATACATGAATGTTCATGGTGACTTTATTCGAATAGCAAAAAAATGTCCTTCAATGTGTAAATGATTAAAGGAACTGTAATACATCCATATCATGGGATACTACTTGGCAATAAAAGGGAACAAACTATTAATATCTGCAACAGTGTGGACAAATCAACAGTGTGGACAAATCCCCGGGGAACCATGCCGAGTGAAAAAAAAACAAACCAATCCTAAAAAGCTACATTGTGCATGGCTCCATTTATATCACATTTTGAAAACATGAAATTTTAGAAATGGTGGGTGGTTGCCAGGTGTTAAGAATCAGAGTGGGAATGTGGTGGACAGGAGTGGAAGGGGTTATGAAAGGACAGCAAGAGGGACCTGTGTGGTGATAGAACAGTTCAGTGTCTTGACTGGTGATGGATACATGAAGCTACACATGCAATAAACTTGTGTAGAACCTGAGGTTTGGAGCTATGTACTCTTGAAAAACATGTTCTTAAACTTAATCCATTCCTGAGGTGTGAATCAATTGTAAGTTGGACCTTTTTTGATGGAAAAAAACATAGCATCTAAACTAGATAAAGAAGAAAGTGAAACCACAAAGGAATATGCGAAAGTGAAAGAATACTTGGAAGCTCCATTGAGATAGAAAGAGGGTTGGAAGTTGAGACATTGAAGAGAGTAACTTAGATTGGTATGCAGGGAGCTGCCATCCCAAAATTGGCATTATTGAGAGGAAGTTATTTCTAATGGCAAGTGTAGAATATGACTATGGAATAAGTGGCAGGGGTCACATGGAAGGTAAGGTCATTGGGAAGAGGAGGACAAGGAAATAAAGAAGACAAGATATTGAAAGGATCATCCACATAGCCTAGAATTATGACAGCTCTGTTGAAAGGAATGTCCATAAGCCAGAACTGACATATTCCAGGAAGGTGGGAATGGGACAGGGCTCTGTAGATTACTGCATGGCAGGAGGATTGGTGAGGAATAGAGGAAAAAGGCTTAAGCTGCAAAGCTACTGTTTCTTAGGAAGGGATAGCACAATAATGTAGATGTAGCGGTAATGGTAAGGAGGACAGTTACTTGAACTCCAGGTACAATGTTCCAGGGGTTAATGAAGAAAGAATAGACACCATGTGAGAGAGCCACAAGGGAAACAGTGTTCCTAAGTGAAGCAAGAAGAGCTTCTTAAGAGAGGTTGAAGGCTGAAGGATTTCACTGGTGATGCACCATTAGCTCTGGAGGCCCCAAGAGAAGGGTCTCAGGAGTTGAGGAGGGATGGGCGATAGGTTAAGAGTTCAAGTCTTGAGTGTTGACCCGGGAGTCTTTGGAATAGTGGAAGCTGGACATAAACAGGAACAAAGAACCTATTCGAAGTTGTTAATATTAGGAAGAAAGGTGGAGGAATGAGGATGTTACCAGATCATACAGCTCTCAAAGTTTCTTCACTCCTCCTTACGGCAGTGTAGAGATCAGGGCAGAAGGGGGCTTCTCAGGAACATGGGGAGATTGGGGGCTCTTTCCCATTTTTTCCATACCAGTGTGTGGAGACTGGGGGGAGTAATATATTCCCATAGTTATAATGAACCAACTCTAGATCTCAAGAGGATAAATCAGATGTCTCAGAGCTGTTAGGCTTCTAGTCAAAAATAGAATTCACAGGGGGTAGGAAGGATGGGGAGGAAGGTTCTCCCCTCTCCTCAGTGTGCTGAAAATATTTGGTAGAGAAAACTCAGAAAATCATTCAACATACTCTTGGTTTCAATCTGGCAATAGGTTTAATATTAGAGATATAAGGAGAAAGAGTGGTGATGTGAGGGGTGGTTATATTGTAGATTATGTGTAGTATTATTTAGTTCTATTGCTAGGATAAATCGGGCAGCTGATACTATCAGTGCTGTAAATTTGATGTATGATGGTATGGTTATTTGTTGGATTGATATTGGTGGAATATTACTAGTAATTAGGTATCCTGCGAATATACTTCCGACTGCCAAACAAGTTATATATTCTTATATATGCTGAAGGAAGGGGAAGGAGGGGTAAAAGATGAGAAAATTGAAGTAAGAAGGTAGGCGAAGACTTCAGCCTAAGGATAATGGATATTGACTGCAAGGTTCCAGGCAGGGGAATAGTATGATCATATTCAGTTTTTTAAATGAGCATTTTTCTTTAAAATATGACATCCATTGTCTTGGGCTTCAAGCTGAAACTTCATGTCTCCAATTTCGCATCCTGTTATATTTCCCGACTACAAACTGAATTACTTACGAGAATCTCATCTCCTTGAGCCTTAAACCAGAGATACATACTTTTGTGGCTCGTGCGGATCATCCAGTCTATTTCCACAGTATTAAAAGATCAAATGGGCAATCAATCCCAAGGACCTTCCTGAGCTTGATGCTTGTAAGTCTTCGACAGATGTTAGCATCTTTCACAAGACAGTCTTCTAGTAATGTCTGTTAGAATTAAGATTTTGTTAATTTGTTATGATAAAATATCCATAGTATTTTCTAAGAAAAGGTATAAAATGCAGAATTCTAGAAAACATCCCTTTGATTGTAAACACAGCAATCTAAGCTCTAGCCCTTGGGATAAATTTTTGTCTCTTGAAATAAAAAAGCTATTTCAGATGAGTGGTAAGTTCTCAGAAAATGTTGTCTCATAAATATAAAAAGGTCTCTATTATTTTTGTTCTTTATACAAGCAAACATTGTGGAGGGACAGAATCATCACTCCATGTCCCTTTAAGTTTTTAAATGCAGTCAGATAACACTGAGCCAAGGAGGTGGCTTCTTACCTCATCATCTTTTCTTTGATTTAAAATTTTAAAATTTACCACCAAAAGCATGATCAATAAAAGAAAAATAGGTAGACTAGATTTCATCAAAATAAAAAAAAAACTTTTGTAGATCAGAAGAAATTATCAAAAGTGAAAAGACAACCCACAGAATGGAAAAAATACTGGAAAATATATATATACTCTGGATAGTAAGCCCTCACCCGGGGTTACTATCCAGAATGTTTATAGACTCCTACAACTCAACAACAAAGATATACAACCCTATTTTTAAAAATGGGCAGAGGACTTGAATAGACTTTTCTCCAAAAAGACATACAGATGGCCAATAAGCACTTGAAAAGATCATCAACATTGTTAGTCATTAAGGAGATTCATGTCATAACCACAATGAGATACCATCTCATGCCCACCAGGATGGCTATAATCAACAAAGCAGATAATAATAAGTGCTGGTGAAGATTCAGAAAAATTGGAACCTTCGTACATTGCTGGTGGGAATCTAAAATGGTGCAGCCACCATCGTACACAATCTGGCAATTCCTCAAAGAGCTAAACATAGAATTACCATATGACCCAGCAATTCTACTCCAAAATATAAACCTATGAACACTGAAGACATGTGCACATCAAACCTTGTACATGAATATTTGTAGTAATATTATTCCTGATAGTCAAATGTAGAAAAATCCCAACTATCCATTAACTGATGAATGGATAAATGTAATGTGGTATAGCCATTCAATGGAATATTATTCAGCCATCAAAAAGGAATTAAGCACTAGTACATACTACAAAGAAGATGAACTTCTAATACATTATGCTGAGTGAAAGAAGGCAGGCACAAAAGGTCACATATTGTATGACTTCATTGATATGAAATACGTAGAATAGTTAAACTTTTAGAGACAGAAAGCAGATTGGTGGTTGCCAAGGGCTAGGAGGAGAAGAGGATGGAGAGTGACTGGTTAATGGTTACAGGGTTTTCTTTTCATGTGATGAAATATTTTGAACTAGGTAGAGGTAAAGATCGTACAACTTTGCAAACATACTATCTGTCACTTTAAAATCGTTAGACTTACATTATGTGAAATTTATTTCAATAAAATGAAAAAGAGTAAAAAATTTGATTCCATCATGGTCAACTTGAAATGACAAGATAAAGGTTTTAGATTGTATCCTGTAAATAATAGGGAATTTTCTTAAAATACTGTTTCAAGAACAAACATCATTTTATGATCATTAATTTCTTATGTATTTAGTGTTTATCTAAGACTAAAGCATCCAGTAAAGAAGTAAAACATTTAATCAACTTGCCATTATATCTAAGTCACACTCCCAACTGTTTTTCACTTTTTTCCCCATTTGATGAAATTGAGAAACATGAACCCTAGATCTGTATTCAATGAATGTGATCACAAAGCCCATTTGGGTTTTGAAATAAAAACCATTTTATGGGCACCTAAGATATAATGGGTTTTAAAAATGTTAATTTGTGATGACCTGGAGATAGCATGGAAGAAATATGTACAAGAAATGAAAAGCATGAAACTCAATCCAATGAGTCAACAGAGAAATGTGAGAACGAAGAGAACAATGATGGAGGCAGAGAAAATGAGTGAGGTTTCTCGGGTTACGTCTTGTAATATCAGATGATTGCATGGCCTGCAGTCTAGTCTGAACCTGGGGTTTTTCCCATTAGCATAAAACTGAAGGATCTCATTTCTTTAAGTCCCAAGCAATCTTAGAGACACTATTTTAGTGAAACTAAGCTTGAAAGCAGATTCCTGGACACAGAGGCTAGGGATGGCCCTCAATCCATATACTGAATCAGTATACTGGCTTTATAGAATTGTCCTCCGTTGTGCAGTTTATATCCCAAATGACGCACATTCTTGTCCTTGAGCTGACAAAGTCTGCTATTGAGGAGAGGAAAAAGAAGAGCATGGAAAGGCAAGGCTCTTTCTTAAGCTGGCTCACAAGCTATAGTAGACAACCCCTCCCTCCAGCCATTGCAGTGGGAAGTGATGAGCTTCAAAGCAAGGAATTTTACCTCAAATTCATCTTTATAAGTCAAAAACCACAGCCAATGTCATGATGTCTGGTCATTTTCTTCATATTTTGTGTCTTTTAAAATAGTCTTTCTGTACTTCATGTAAAGTTCCATCAGACTCAGCAGTAAATTCTCATCTCCAAGATGAATAGTTGATACATACTACAAACCAACAAATCAATAAAAACTCACAGCTTAGCACAATAAATTGGCTTATTTCTGATTGTGGGAAATAGTGTTTTGAGCAGCTATGATGAAAAATGTTGTTATGGATTTGTTTCTTCATGTATCCCCATGGTACCTCGTCCTCACCTCAGTGACAGGACTGAAGGACCTATAGGGATGCCGTCACTATCTCTATCATTAGATCATGAGGTCTCTAAGGGTGGGAACTTTTTCCTGTTTATTGGAACTCTCCATGGTCAGCACCTGTGGAGATGCAGAAAGGAAATATTCAATTAATGAGCATGAGCTCCATAGGAGTGTGTGTATGTTCATGAGAACAGAACCTTTGTATGTCATGTCACTGCTGTGACTTCAACATGTAAGGAAAACTTTGCACGATCCAAGATGTCCTTTGAATGAATGAGTTAATAAATAGATTAAGTGATGCGTAAAGTCATTATTTTTTTTCAAAGACCTTGGGTCTGTTGTTAGTATCAAAATATCCAAATAAAAGTTAAAAAAATAAACAAACAACTAGATGGCAATTTGGATATTTTGTCAACATATTGCCAAACCCACACATTGGATATATCCAAATATTTGATATCATGAATGTGGATTACGGCATATGAGACTTCTTTACACATGTTGATGTTTTTAGGTACAAGCATTTTCTTTGTGAACACTAACTATTAACCATCATTTTTATAAAACTAAAAAAATAATAAGAATTTCAATCTAGTTCTTTTTCTAGATAAGAACTCCTTTTTGCTAGGTTAAGCAGCGTGTTTAGTAGATATGATTTCTCTGCTTTCCTTTTTGGTAGAAATGTTCTTCTGCTCTGGGAAATGACCTGAAATTTCTGCCCATGATTTGCCCCTCAGAACTTAGTGGCATCAAGGCAATGGTGGCTTAATTCAAATTCATAGAATTGACTTGAAACACTGGGAAATTTGAAGTACCTCTAGAATCATGCAACATTTTGTTATAGAATTGTTTATATATGCTGTTTTAGCCAAAGTCTCAGTGTTTCCAAACATTTATGGTATAAACTAGTGCATATATATATATATATATATATACACAAATACAGTCAAAATCTCAATTTTTTTCAAATACTTGTAGTATAAACTCTTGACTATATTGACTATATATATATATACATACATATGCAAAGTCTCCATTTTTTCAAATGCTAATAGTATAAACCATTCCATATTATAGCTCTTTCTAACAGATTTGCTTCTATTTGAAAAGATTTGTATTTACCATCATTGTAACTTTGGGACCAAACGTTTCAGCTGTTGTGAAACCAAAGACCAAGCCCATGGACCAAGCCAAAAGGCAGGAGAAAGAAACTGAACATTAGAGGTGGTGTACATGATTTTTCAAGTTTATTATTATTATTTCCAATCAAAACTGAATTTGCTTTGTCTTATGACACATTCTCTGAGAGATCTATCTTCTCGCCCTCCAGATTGTTGTATATCTGCTAATATAGAGAAGTATAACCTAAATATTTTTCTATGTGTGATATATGTGAGTATGTGGGCTCTGGAAAAATCCCACATTCATCTTGCCAATAAATTCTGTGCACTTTTTTATTGCCTCTGAAATCCTCATTTACATATTTTATTTTTTAAAAGTATTTGTATTGAGAGACCTTCACACACATACATTCCATACATAGCATTCAATCAATGGCTCACAGTACTATCACATAGTTGTCTATTCATCACCATGATCATTTTTAGAACATTTGCATCACTCCAGAAAATAAATAAAAATTAAAAAAAAACCTCATGCATCCCATACCCCTTACTCCTCCTTCTCATTGACCAATAGTATTTCAATCTACCCAGTTTTTGTCCTTTATGCTCCCCTATTATTTACTTATTTATTAACCTTTTTTTTTTAACTCATCTGTCCATACCCTGGACAAAAGGAGCATCGGACTCAAGGTTTCACAATCACATAGTCACATTGTAAAAGTTATATCTTAATGCAATAATCTTCAAGAATCATGACTACCTCCCCCTCTACATGGGACATGACTCCCAGAGGTGTAAACCTCCCTGGCAACGTGGGACAGAAATCCTAGAATGAGCTGGGACTCAGCATCAAGGGATTGAGAAAACTTTCTCGACCGAAAGCAGGAAGAGAGAAATGAGACAAAATAAAGTGTCAGTGGCTGAGAAATTTCAAACAGTCAAATGGTTATCCTGGAAGTTATTCTTATGCATTATATGGATATCCCCTTTTTAGTTTAAGGTGTGTTAGGCAGGCTAGAGGGAAGTGCTTGAAACTGTAGAGCTGTATTCCAGTAGCCATGCTTCTTGAAGATGAATGTATAATGACATAGCTTTTACAATGTGACTATGTGATTGTGAAAACCTCGTGTCTGATGCTCCTTTTGTCTATGGCATGGACAGATGAGTAAAAAATATGGATTAAAAATAAATAAATAATAGAGGGAACAAATGTTAAAATAAATTGAGCAGGTTGAAATACTAGTGCTCAATGAAAGGGAGTGGCAAGGGTATAGTAAAAAATAGGAAGAACAGATGTTAAAATATACTGTATAGATGGAAATACTAGTGGTCAATGAGAGGGAGAGGTAAGATGTATGGTATGTATGAGTTTTTCTTTTTTCTTTTTCTTTTTCTGGAGTGATACAAATGTTCTAAAAAATGATCATGGTGATGAATATACTACTATGTCATAATATTGTTAACCATTGATTGTATACCATGTACGGAATGTTTGTATGTTAAGAATGTTCATGTTTGTGTGCTGTTTTTGTTTGTCAATTAAAAAAAAAAAGAATCTTGGCTACTGGAACACAGTTCAACGGTTTCAGTTACTTCCCTTCAGCCACGCCAATACACCATAAACTAAAAAACGGATATCTATAGAATGCATAAGAATGACTTCCAGGGTAAACTCTCAACTCTGTTTGAAATCTCTCAGCCACTGAAACTATTTTGTCTCACTTCTCTCTTCCCCCTTTTTGTCAAGAAGCCTTTCTCAATCCCATGATGCTGTGTCCAGGCCCATCCCAGCTATCTTGTCTCACATAGCCAGGGGGATTTATACCCCTGGGAGTCATGTCCCGTGTAGAGGGGAGAACAATGAGTTTATCTGCTGAGTTGGCTTAGAGAGAGAGGCCCCACCTGAACAACAAAAGAGGTTCTCTGGGGGTGACTATTAGGCATAATTATGGGTAGGCTTAGCTTCTCCTTTGCAGGAATAAGTTTCATAGGGGTGAACCAAAAGATCAAGGGCTCAGCCTATTAAGTTGGTTGTCCCCATTGCTTGCAAGAATACTAGGAATTCTTCAAATGGGGAAATTTAATATCTCCTCTGTTTTCTCCAGTCCCCCAAGGGAGCATTGCAAATACATTTTATTCGCTGCCCAAATTACTCTGGGATATATCGGGGCATCACACTAACTGGTACAAACCAATAAGATCTCATGCCATATTCAAGATTCCATGTAATGATGGTGTTTAAATAAACTGGCCGTACAAATTAAATTAGATAATGTGCTACATAAAATGCAAATTTTGCATCAAATCAACATTCCTTCCTTTGGTCTCACACAGAAGTTGAAGCTTTAAAATATAAACCATATCATCCATTACCTTGTATTCTGATTTACCTTAGTCCTATCCAAATCAGCTGCTTTCATATCTTTAACTCTGATGACTTTTTCAACTTATGAGCAGTTGCTGTATGTGGTAATGCTGACTTTCATAGCTTAAGTACTCTAACTCAGAGTCTCAGGTGTCACATAACATCCGAAGTTTCAGAGAATGACCAGGTTATACACAAATAGCTCAGTATCTCAGATTTAGAAATAAGCGACAACTGCTGAATATATGTGACTGCTATAAGAGCTTACAATCTAGGACCCTTTACAATAAACCCCAACCCATACTCTCGATTTCAATTCTCTGAGTTTTTAGATTATAGTTAGTCCATATGAGTGGGGCATGAAAATATTTGTCTTTTTGTTTCTTCCATTTCATTCAATTGTCCATCTTTTAACACTGGAATATTTCAGGAAGATCTAAAGCTCCGATTTTGTATCCTTCAGCATTTACTTACTGCAGTCTTCTTTGACAAGGACTTCTTGATCTTCAGTTTGATTTACAGAGCCTTTCCAAAATTGTTTTCTTTGAAAAGGATATTTTCTTTTAACAACATTAAACTGAATCTAGACTTTAGCATGTTTAGTATCTTTACATTTTTTAATAGAAGATTTAAAAATTGATACCAAAAAATCAGAGGTAACTCTAGTTTCCAATTCCAAATAGAACCAGCAATGAGCTAAATTGAGTAAAATCAGCCATGGTTACAGACACACAAGAAAGATGCTGCTATCTTTTACCAACCAAAAGAATTAGGAGAGAGCTTGTAGGTTCCTTCCTGTTGTCCTTGTTTCAATTTTATTCCCCAAATTCTTCCTCTGAGGATTAAACTGAAACACTATGCCAACAGGATTGTTTGAATGTCAACATATGAGGGGTTTATCAGAGCACCCCACTGAGCTTTCAATTGTTACATATAAATTATCAAAGAAATTCAGTAGGAAATTTACATATTGCAAAGTGGCATCCTGCATGTACAATCCTACTGAGATTCATGGTAAACTTTAAGCATCAGAGATGAGAGTCACAACTTACAAAAATATTGGTTAAGAGCACTTTGCAAAAGTATAATTTGCAAGAATGTAAAATCATAGCTCTCCTAAAGATATAAAATGAACACAGTCATTTGCTCATTAATCAATGAGAGAATCAATAATATGTTAAACCATTCCAAAAACATTTAAAAATTTATGTCTTTATAGTCAATTTAACAAGAAAATGGTAGCATAAGATTGCTGCTTTAGAAACAAAACTGGGTTATATCAGCAAGGCCATATACCACAATCTCTGGGTTACCTACTCAATGAACAGAAGTTACTTGCATTCTTACTAGGGAAAACTTTACCAGTTAATCTTTTCCTTTCCAGAGACGTAATTTTCCAGATAACTGAGTCAAGCCCAGGCCTGCACTGAAGAACAGCCAGTAATCTCCTTTGTCTGTTTCCATATTTCAGATCATTTTCTGACAGTTTCCTCACAGAAATAGGGCATTTGGGTTTCCCACATATGGAGTAATCTTATTTCACTGTGTCCCCAATTCCATAAATCAAAGATTGAGAAAATCCGAAAATAAGTACTCTTTCAGAGAATATAATTAAGACCCATTCAATCTTCGTTTCGTGGTGCCTGACCATGCAAAAAAAAAAAAAAAAAATCCATTCAGTCAACAGATATTTTTAATAATGATAATGAGTACATTTATTGAGCACTTAGTGTGTATTAGATACTGTACTTTACATCTGTTATCTCATTTAATTCTCCCCCAAAATCTATGGAATAGAAACTCTCGTTATCCCCATTTATTATTATTACCCCCAGACTTAGAGCTTCTTTAGCTTGCCCAAAATTTCAACTAGTAAGTGATGGAACTGAGATACAAGCCAATGTCTATGGATAACAGAGCCTGAAGATAACAGATACTGAGAATATAATGGTTGATAAAACGCAGCTCCTGTCTTCAAGGAGCTCAGAAATGTAAGTCTTATGATGTGGTGAGTACAAATAAAAGGATCCAACATTAAGCAGGAAAGGCACTTAAAGCGATGCTTTTATAAATGCAATAACATTTAGTTTTGTAATGTGATTCATTGTGTTGTTGTGTTTTTTCTATATAAATTAAGCCTGCCATGCTAAACTAAAAATTGCAACTTACTACCATACTGTTTCTTTTATTCCTTAGCTAGAAGAGGAGGTAGGGAATGTTAATTAAAATGAACAAGCGCCTAGCTCTTGTAAGGGGCCATTATTTTCAAAGTATAATATTAAAACTATTAATGTTTGAAAAAAAAACCTGATCATTGCAATTTTAGAATTTTAACCCTAACAACAGTTTTATAAATTGGTCACTAGATATTCCATTTATGATCATATTAACAAATAATCAGTGGGTAAACATCTAGTGGTACCCTTTAATCTTTTTAGATCTCAATGCTTTTAATTCAGAGTTTTCTGTGAGATTCTTTCAATAGAAATTTCATGCTGATGTTAGGCCTTCCCAGAATCTGTTAAAGGACATATTTTCTGCTGGTCTTTCCATATACCTGAACCCACTATGCCATCTAGTGAACATTTACAAAACATTTAATAGAGAAAGAAATGCAGGAAGGTTTTGCTGTAGACCTGCAATTGAATGATATTTGAACTGTATAATCTTTTAAAAATCCCTTTATCTTTGCTATTACTGAATAAATTTTAATGCCCTTTCCACCAAATTCATACTCACAAAAACAAATGCTTTATGAAACTTAAACAGAAAATAATTTTTGAAGAATTACAAAGGGATTATACTTTTATAAATACCCTAGCAGCCACATTTCACTACTTTTCTTGAAGAATTTCCTTAATATTATCCTCCAGACTCTTCTTTCTTCCTGACCTGCCCTTTGCATAAATTCTTAAGTAAAACAAATTTCAACTCTTCCGCTTGGATGCTGATGAACTTTTTATTTAGATCTTCTCCTTTGATTTATTTACTGATTCTATTAGTAATATACAAGAAATGTTGCTTAACTTCTTCTAAAGATTGCTGCATTTTGATTTCAGACCCATGCTAGTGGAGACATGCAAAGAGAAGACACACATATTTTCTTATGTGTTCTTTCTCGTCACTGGTTTTCCCACACCACACACTCCCAGTTGAAAAATGCTCTCGATCATAACCTGACTGTACCTTTTAAAGAAAATTCCTTGTGAAAGATACAATGTAACATAGTTAACAAACTATTACTTGAAATAAAAAAGCAAATCTCTAACATAGCTTTTGTGTTGTCTATTTTTATAATATGGAGAAAAAAATTAGACCTGTCTACATCATCATTTTCCTAAACCAGAAATGGAAATGCATCTATCAAAAGGATTCATTCTGCTTAAGATGGAGAAGCAACAGAAATTTACTCCTACCCAGCCAGATAAGCTACAAAAACATAACTTTTTCAAATATATCAGAGAGACAGAGGGGCCATTTGAAACATTTCATCTTTGGCAAGAACACAGAAGAAGTCAGTCATAAAAGCAGGTGAGAGGTAAACAACTGAAATTTTAGCAAATTCTTAAAGGTTGAGTGTGTGCTAGCCTGAAGGTTTAAATCCCTGGGAGTCCAGACTCAGGGGAGTATGCAGTCCCTCATGAACTTTTTCCCACCACCATCTGCCTGGCGCCCAGTGGAAAATGGGGTCCTGAAAGAGCTCACCTTGCTGGAACAGATGAAACTCCACCCACATCCCAGCCCCTTCTTTCATAGGAAGCAAAACTGTCAGCAGGGGGAGGAGGCTGAAAACTTTTCCACCTGCTTCTAGGCAAAGGTCCACTGTTTCTAGGAGACAGACAGGAGCAAAAGACCACCTGCTGCTGGCTAAAGTGTGGAAACACTCCCAACATCTCACTCCCAAGCAAATGTCCACTGCCACCACAGGTCATTAGAAGCAAAAGCTGTCTGCTGGTTGAGGAGGCCCAGTATCCTTCACTTATGCAAAGCAGAAAACCCCACTCCTACCCAAGATCCCTCTTTGTTACAAAGCAGAGTCTGGCTGCTACAGAGGAAGAAAAGGAATGCTGAGAAAGGTTCATTCCTAAGGACAGTTGCACAAGACCTGGCTAAGACTGAGGCAGAAGAGGAGAACCAAGAAAATCCCTCCACCCACCATGCATTTTGCCTTCAATACAAGTTTCAGCAGGCCATCTCTAGGGGAGAAACAGAGGCATAGAGAAAGACTGTGATCCAGGTGGACTGGTCTGCTGAATGCTGAGAATTCTACAGAAAACTGAGAAAAACCCTCCAGTGCTCAGGGCCACGCTAAGCACAACAGAACAGCAGCCTGCCACTAGGGAAATCTGAAGTTTGTGGTGCATTGAAGGTTACTACAGCAACATAAAAGAGAAACTCAGTTCTATTACAGACTACATTGACTTAACACTCAAATTAAGAATTGACAGAAAGAGAAGCATGCATAGTTTCAGGTGAAAATGGTATTCCCATAGTCCCTAATTTTTTAAAACAGTATCTTATACTCATTTTAAAATGATAATACACACAAAAAAGCAACAAAAAAAAGTATAAAAGAGAAAGCATTCAACAGAAGCAAACACAGAGACTATCCAGCTGTTGAAACTATCAGAGAGAAACTTTAAAATAATTTTGATTAATAAATTAAAGAATATGATAAGAAGGTAAACATTGTACAAGAGCAAATGTGGAATTTCAGCAAGATATGGAAACTAAAAAGAAAACCAAATGGGAAAAATATATCAAAGATGAAGAATAGTTTGAAGGACTTATCTGTAGAATGGACAGAGCAAGGGGAAGAATCTGTGGACTTGAGGATAGATCACTAGAAATTATTCAAACTAAAACACAAGGTGAAGAAAAATATTTTTTTTTAAAAAAAGGTACAACATCCAATATCTAAAGTCAATATCTAGCATAGGTTTACTTGGAGTCCCAGAAGGATAAGAAAAAAATAATAGGGCAGAAGAAATAGTAAAGGTGATAATAAAGTGATAATAATTTTCTAAAATTAAAGACAAATAAACACAGATCTAAGTAACTCAGAGAACATAAGGTAGAATGAATTGAGGAAAAATGTCTAGGAAATCATGGTAAAATTGAGGGAAGTCAAAGCTAAAAAGAAGATCTTGAAGGACACCTGAGAGAGAGAGAAAGAAACACATACAAAGAAATTAAAGAATGACAGCAGACTTCTAGTCAGAAAACATGAATATTGGAATAGAAAGAAGAAACATTTATAAAGTAGTGAAAGAAAATATCTGTCTACCCAGCAAAAACATCTGCACAAAATATAAAGGCAAAATTATGAGTTTCTCAGCCAAAGAAGCTGAGAAACATTAACAGTAGACTTGCACTACTTGGAAATGTTAGAAGCAGTTCTTCACACAGAAGAAGTATGCTTCAGATGTAAATCTGTACTAAAAGCATAGGAAATGGTAAAAACGTGAGTAAATATATTGGACATTGTTTCTTATTTTTAATCACTTTATAAAAAATATTTGACTAATGTATCATGGGGCTGATAATATATGTAGAATCACAAAAATAGCACAAAGTATAGAAGGGAGGGTATGGAAAAATATTATTGTAAGACTCTTGAATACTACAAAGTGATATATCATTAAAAGACTGAATTGATTTAAAGATGTATATTGTAAATCATAGAGTGACCACAAAAAAAGTAAAATAAAAGAGGTAACACTAATAAGGCAATAATGGGATTTAAGTTTAATGCTAAAAACAAAGAAACACCTCAATTAATCAAAACGAAGGTGAGAGGAAAAAGAAACCACAGATAAAAAAAACTAATAGAAAAAAATTCACATGGTAGATTTACCTTCAATTATATCAACAATTATATTATAATATATTTTTATATTATATTATTTATATATAGAGAGAGTAAAAGTCTAAACTCTGCAATTAAAAGTAAACATGAAGGGGGTGCGACGGTGGCTCAGTGGCAGAATTCTTGCCTGCCATGCCGGAGACCCAGGTTTGATTCCTGGTGCCTGCCCATGCAAAAAAAAAAGTAAACATGATCAGATTACATTAAACAACAAGACCCAAGCATAAACCATCTGCAAAAAATCTTGAGATATGAAGACAAAGATAGGCCAGAAAAATACATATATATAAGAGATAGACCCTGCAAACGCTAATCAAAAGAAACTTGGAATGCCTATATAACCGTCAGAGAAAGTCATTTCAGAATAAGAAATATTACCAGAGATAAAGAAATATGACATAATGACAAATAGTTCAATCCACCAAAGACACATAACAATTTTAAATTTTTATCCACCTGATAATAAAGTTTCAAAATATATAAAACAAAAGCTTAGAGAAGTGGAAGATATAACAGACAAATCTACAATAATAGTTAGAAACCTCAGTATTCCACTCTTAATTATTGATAGGGCAAGTAGCCAAAATAATCAGTAAGGATTGTATAATACTCCAACAAATAGCTGCACACATATTTTTCAAGTGCATATGGAACATTTAAAACATACTTTTTAACATATTCTGGGCCTTATATCAATTCTCAACAAATTTAAAATTATTGAAATTATGCAGAGTATGTTCCCTTTCCATAAAGAAATTAAACTCAAAATCAATATCAAAAAGTTTCTGGAGAAATTCCAAAATACTGGAAGTAAAAACACATTTCTAAATAATCTGTAAGTCAAAGAAGAAATCTGAGGATAATTTAAAAAATATTTTTCAGTGAGTGAAAATAAAAACTTACCATATCAAAACTTGAGATAAAAATCTAAAGCAATGCTTTGAAGGAAATTTATAGTACAAAATGCTCATATTGAAACAAAAGTTCTTAAATCAATGATTTGAGAAAGAATAGTGAATTAAATCAAAGCAATCAAAAAAGAAAGAAAGAAAGGTAAGGGAATAAATCAACAAAATACAGAAAGCAATAGAAAAAACCAATAAAACCAAAAAGTTGCTTCTTTGAAAAGGTCAAAAAAATTGATAAACATCTTGTCAGATTTTTGAAGAAACATAAAGACACAAATTATCAATATTAGGAATGAAATGCAAGATATTATTGTAGATCCTAGAGATATTAAAGGAATAATAAAATTATTATGAAAACTCGAGGACATGGACAAATCCTTAAAAGAAATGCACTCATTCAAGGAGAAAGAGATGCACCAACCTATTACAAATTGAATTAACAATTACAAATGTTTCCATAATGAAAATCCAAGGCACATACGGCTCCACTGGTGAATTTTAACAAACATTTAAGGAATAAATAACATCAATTTTACATAAATATTTCTATAAAATAGAAGAAAACAGAACACTTCTCAATTCATTGTATTAGGTCACAGTTACCACAATAAAAGTAGAAGACAAAAACACTACAAAAAATGTACAAAACTAGAGATCAATATCATCTCATGAGCATAAATGCAAAAATCCTTAGCAAAACATTAGCAAACTTAATCTAGCAATAAAAGAAAAGTATAATACATTACAAATAAGTGATGTTTATGCAAGGAATGCAAGGTTGGTACAACATTAAAAATTCACAAAACTGCAATTTACCAAGGAAAGGGAACTTCCTCAATCTGGTAATGGGCATCTACGAAAACCTTATGGTTAACATCACATCTAACAGTTTTCCTCGTAAGATCAGGACAATGCAAGGGTATTGTGATGGTTAGAATCTAATGCCATCATGCCCAGTTGTCTGGTCAGGCAAGCACTAGTCTGACCACTGCTACAAGGATATTTTATGGCTGGTTGATAAACCAGAAGGCTGGTGTATTAAACCATCAGTTGATTGCATCTGTGGCTAATTACATCAACTAAGGCGTGTCTCACACAAGGAGACCAGTCAGTCAAAACTTTTAAGAAAGAAGAGGGACTCTTTCACTACTTCTTCAACCAACGAGCCTCTCCTGTGGAGTTCATCCAGACCCTCCATTGGAGCTGCCAGCTTCACAGCCCACCCTACAGATTTTGGATTCTTCCATTCCCAGGGTTGTGTAAGACACCTTTATAAATCTCATATTTACAGAATCTCTCCTGTTGGTTCTGTTTCTCTAGAGAAACCTATTAACACAGCTTTGTATCAGGAGCGGTTCTTGAGACAAAGAATCTTAAAAATGTTTTTTACAATTGGTTTTCCACTCTAACTAGACTGAGAGGCACTAATGACTCTGTTTCCAATAATCAAGATAGCATTGACAGTCCAGTCCATGGGGTGAATTGGCAAAAAAGATAGTCAAAATTTCGCCAGTAGATTCTGCTAACTGTATGCTTATACAAGGCAAGGCTCTGGGTGAGAATGTTTTTACCACCTTTGTGGAATTTTCTGGTATTAAGAGGTATAATGATGTTGGCTGGTTGTTATTAGATATGCTGGATACAGTGATGATGAAAAAGAATAAACTGAAGGCTTCAAATTTGAAACTTCGGCACCATATGAATGATGCAAAAGTTTCCATGTGTGCTCTGAAAGAAAATCTTATTTCCTGTGGTCGCAGACTTGAGATCTCTGAAAACCCAACACACAGCCTCATTGTCAAGTAGCACATTTACCTGAGGTCAAATTCCAGAACTGCCCTGATATAATGTAGATGAGGGGATCCAGAGGGTTAGAGAAATGGGAATGTTAGAGTGAATTTATAATGGAAGACCTACTCGCAAACCCCAGGAATGTATATCTTTCACCAGAACCTTGAGAAATAAATTCATGAGATTAGTTCCATCATCCTTGAAAAGCTCTGTAATCACTCTTCTCTGTAGGTCAGGTATTACAGTGGGAACTGCTGTCACTGAACTGGAATCCTTAAACACAATGGGGATGATCAGATCCCAAGTTGGCAGAAGTCATGTGGCAACAGTGAATTGCCATAAATGAGGTGGGTATGGCCACCATAATGGACAGCAGACTCAAAGCAAAAGTCAAAATAATCTGACTGTTAGAGATTTGTGGTGTTGGCTAGTAGATTATGGAGTACCTAGAAGTATAATGGATGGGCAGTCTACTAAATTCTTGTTTGAGCTGTATAAGCAGAAGAATTGTAGGTCAAGTGAACAGAAGTCTAACTAGAATTACAAAAACAAGGAGTCACAGCCCCTTAATCAATTCCCAGACTTGAGACAGTTTATAGACCCAGAGCCCCTTAAATGAGGAAAGGGCCAGCTACCCTTGGGGAAGGACCTTTTAACACTGCCTAAAATTTACACTGTTAGCCTTCCCCTCAGCCTTCCCCAAGGAGACCTATAGCCTTTTACCAGGGTGACTATACACTGGGGAAAAGGAAATTATCAGATATTTCTGAGATTATGGGACACTGACTCAGAAGTGACACTAATTCCAGGAGTCCCAAAATGCCCTCTGGTCCACCAGTCAGAATAGGGACTTATGGAGTTCAGGTGATTGATGGAGTTTTAGCCCAGGCCCACTCACAGTGGGTCCTGTGGGTCTCCGGACCCCATTCTGTGGTCATTTCTCCAGTTCCAGAATATATAATTGGAATTGACATACCCAACAACTGGCAGAATCCCCACATTGGTTCTCCAACTCATGGAGTGAGGGTTTAGCTTCTCCTTTGCAGAAATGTTTCACAGGATTGAGCCTCAAGACTGAAGGCTCAGCCTATTGAATTGGTTATCCCCATTGCTTGTGAGAATATCAGGAATTCTCCAGATGGGGAAGTTGAATATTTCTTCCTTTCTACCCAGTCCCCCAAGGGGACTTTGCAAGTACTTTTCATTTTCTGCCCAAATTACTCTGTGATGTATCAGGACGTCAAACAAACCTGTACAAACCAACAAGATCTCATTCCCTATTCAAGATGATGTGTAATTATGGTATTTGAATAAGCTGACCACACAAGTAAAAATAGATAATTTGTTAGCAAAAATATAAAGTTTGCACCAAATAACATCCCTTCCTTTGGTCTCACACAGAAGTTGAAGTTTTAAAATAGTCAATATGAACCCTTACCCTGTATTTTGACTGAACTTGGTCCTATCCAGATCAGCTTCATTTATATCTCTAGTCGAAGTCTGATCACTTTTTCAACTTTTTTGACAGTTGCTATATGGGGTAATGCTGACTTTCATAGCTTCAGAGCTCTAATTCTGAGTCTCAGGTGTCACACAAACATCTGAAGTTTAAAAGAGGAAACATTTTGAGAGAACCAGAAATGACAGAAGCCTCAGAGCTGGCAGAGCAGAGCTGACACAGATGCTGATACTTGGAGAACATAGACAACGGATGTTTGGAGAGGCTTGGAGCCCAGCAGACATCACCATGAGATGTGAAGCAAGCCAGAACCTGGAGAGAGCCAAGGGAAGCCAAGAGATGAAAGCAAGCTCTGAAACAAAATGAGGAGCCCCCACAGTAACAGAGGCTGAAAGTAGCAGAGCCCAGGAGCAAAGGGCCAGCAGATGCCAGCCATATGACAACATTACATAGTACATCTATGGCATCTATATAGAAAATGCCAAAGAAACTACAAATAGACTATTAATTCTAGTGTGAGTTTACCAAGGGAAGAGAATACAAGATACAAGGAAAGATACAAAATCAATTGTATTTTTAAATACAACAATAACCAGTTGGAAATTGAAATTAAAATGAAAAATACCACTTGGAGTAGCATGACAAGTATTGCAAGGTTCTTTTTTTTTCCTTTCATTAAAACTCTCTTCAGATATTTAGACAGGAAAAGATTATTAATAAGGACATGATTTATACAAGGAGATTACAAATGGCAAAGATGTATAGCTTGACAAAGAGACACATTACACTGGATGACAGTTTACAGATTTAGAGTGAGTCAGTTTAAATATTAAAGCAGACTAATTTAACACAGTATCTATCAAGGAAGAAGTACAGGGCAGGTTACAATGGCCACCGCTTCTGCCTTCTGCCAACCTCAGTCTCAACTGACTCTCCTTTTGACTGACCAGAACTGACGACTAGACCTGTGCAAGTGCAGGGAAGCAGGAAGAGCTCAGAGGAGAGAAACGAACTAGGGAAGTACCGAGAAGCACACGAATTAAACTGACCTCCAGTGGATCCATTTCTGACACGACAGTGCTTCTCCTCCATGTCAGTAATCCACTCCTGTTCAAAAGATCATTACTAGGTATGAAGGAGTTCTTTGTAATTCCCTTGCAGCTTTCTGTAAATGTGAAATTATTTCAAAATAAAAATAATATTTTTTAAAAAGCATCTCTGCTAGGGAATGTGTCCCAGACACTTGCCCTCATGAAGAAAATACAGTTGGGTATCCATTCAGAGGCAAAAATCAAATAAGCCCCCACAACTATCAGGTCTAAATAACAAGTGAGTGTGTTTGTGTCTACATGTGTGTGTGCCAATCCCTGGCATATCGAATGGTAAACATTTCTCAAAATATTTAATATTTATTAAAATATTTATAAAATTTATAAATATTCTAAAAATATTTTAAATATTCATAAAATGTTTTATATTTAAAATAAATTAAATTAATAAAACTATTTACAAAATATTCAAAATTATCTCCTTTTAGATGTATTGTTTACTTATTTTCTATTTCTCTCTCTCACTCAGAATATAACTTCAATGTGAGTTAGGTCCATAAATGTCTGGTTCATTAGTGTATTCACAGGACCAAGAGAAAAGCGCCGCTCCTCAGACATAGTAGCTGTTCAATAATATTTGTTGAATTAACAAATGAATCATTGAATCAATATCACATTTGTGTCCCACTGTGCTCCAACTCAAGATGAGAGAAAACCAGAGCATGTCTACACTGTGAAAAGAGAGAACCAGTGGAAGGAGAGATAAAAAGATTCTGAGACAGAGTAATTGGTGGAGAGCATTTCTGACGGAGATGGGAGACCCAGGAAAAACAGTTTTGGCCTCAGGTAAGAGAAATGGCATCTGTGATTGCACCAAAACAAGGAGACCAAGCAAAGTAGAGTACTTTTGAGACAAATTTGGTGGTTGAGTTGAATTCTCTAAGTTAAGGAAAATTAGAGAAAATATCATTAGGTGTGAGTAGGAATGGGATGAGATGCTGGGCCAAGTTTGTTTTTGTTTGCATTTTTTTTTTTGTTTCTTGAGACTACAGCTTGACTTCCTTCTCCTTTTATAATCCTCTTTAAATTTAATTATTAGTTCAGTGCTGACTTACCTGCTAGACTCTGAATTCCCAGGGAGCAGGGATGCTGTCCACTTGTTAATGCTGCATCCCACACAGAACACAATGCTAATGCAGAGTGGGACTCAACAAATACTTATTGTTGAGTAAAATAAAAGTGAGAAAATCCTTGAAGCCAATTAGAGAGATGTAACTGTGGTCAAATAAATAGATATCTGGGGAGGGCTGAGGGCTCCACTGTGGAAGACCAGGAATATTTTGTTGTGTCAAGCTAAAGTCAGATATTCTGAGGGGCTTACTATTTATGGAAACTTAGCCAAGCCACCCTAACTTTTGAATGCGGTCTCATCCTTTCTAAAAAGGGCTGGTAAAACTTTCTTCACAAGGACATTGTAAGGAAAAATGAAATATTGTGTGTAAAATGCAGTCCAGCACATAATACACAGTAATTGCCAAATGAGCATATTTATCTCACTGCATTTACACTAGTTTATCTACTCCACTAGAAAATATCAGAAGTAGCTAGTCTTTTTTTTATTTTTAATTGCAGTAGCAGATATACTACTCAAAATCTCCCAAATTAACCACTTTCAGGTGTACAATTCAGTGATAGAAATTATATTCACAATTGTGCTACCATCTTCAATATCCATTACCCAAACTTTTTCTTTCTCAGAATCTCTGTACCCAGTAATGAATAACTTAATCCCCCTCACCTACCAAATGCTGGTAACCTGCAATATACTTTATGCCTCTATGAAATTTGCTTATTCTTGGTATTTCAAATAAATGAGATCCTACGAAATTTGTTTTTTTGTGTGTGTGTCTGGCTTATTTCACTCAACCTGATGGCTTCATGGTTTATCCATGTTTTCTCCTGTATCAGAACTTTGTTTATTTTAATGACTGAATAATTTTCCATTGTATGTATATCTAACATTTTCTTTATCCACGCATCTGTTGATAGACACTTGGGTTGCTTCCACCATTTGGCTACTGTGAATAATGCTGATATGAACATCCGGTACACAAATACTAGTCCGTTTGAATCCCTGCTTTCAATTCTTTGGATTTCTGGGTCATAAAGTAATTCTATGTTCACCTTTCTGAGAAACTGCCAATCTTATTTCCACAATGGCTACACTATGTTACACCCACCAACAATATATGGAGGGTTCCAGTTTCACAAGTAGTTGGTCTTAATAATTTCTATGTGCCTAATATCTGTAGAGTGCTGGCTCATATAAGAAGGGTGGCAGACACTGCAGACTGCCCCCACGGCTCATTTCCCCTCTTTCCTTACTAACAGAGCACTGATTTTATTCCAGGAGCAAGGTGCACAGCTAAAATGCAACCTCACCGGGCTCCCATGCAGCTAATGATGACCATGGGAAATGGATCTGAGATATAAGTTCAAATCTGTTGGGGATCTTCAGGACAGACGTTGCTTTCCTTATTTAGGTTTGACCTTGACCTCTTTTGCCTTCTTTTCTTCCTGGAGAGAATACAGACAAAAGGCTAGAGATGGAGCAGCTATTTTTTGGCTATGAAGTGGCGAGGATGAAGCCAAACAGCACATAATAGGGATGGAAAGTTAACGCTTTTAGTTAATGCTAAAATGGAAAGTCAATTTAACTTTGTGATTTGTGTTTTACTATATCAGACATATTTCTATCATCACTAGAAAAATTTCCATTCTGAATGAAACATAGTAAAATTACCTACATGAGAGACCTGACTTGGAATAGTTAATAATTTCAGGTATTAATTTTTTCTTATAAAAATTGTCTCAGTGCTCCCTCTGTTGGCTTCTTTCAAAAACACACTTTTGTGTGTG
>PVIY010032871.1:0-28600 GCA_004026745.1 Myrmecophaga tridactyla
GCTCATCATGTTGGCTGGAGAGAGAGGCCACATCTGAGCAACAAAAGAGGCCCTCTTGGGGGTGACTCTTAGGCCTAAATTTTAAGTAGACTTGACCTATCCTTTGTGGGGTTAAGTTTCATATGAACAAACCCCAAGACTGGGGGCTCAGCCTATAGCTTTGGTTGTCCACACTGCTTGTGAGAATATCAAGAATTCCTTGTTGGCTTCTTTGATGGCCCCTGACACTCTGCAACCTGCACCACTCAGCTGCTCCTCTTTGGATAATCATCCTCCCACTCATAAATTCCTCACCCTCATCCTCGCTTTCAAAGTCTGGTACTGCGATCTGGCCTGGCTGGTCCCCAGCATTGGGATTTGTTCTGGTTTGCAGCTGCCAGAATGCAATATACCAAAACGGATTGGCTTTTAAAAGGAGAATTTAATAAGTTGCTAGTTTACAGTTCTAAGGTTGAGAAAATGTCCCAATTCAAATAAGTCTATAGAAATGTGCAATCAAAGGCATCCAGGGAAAGATACCTTGGTTCAAGAAGGCCGATGAAGTTCAGGGTTTCTCTCTCTAGTGAGAAGGCACATGGCGAACATAGTCAGGGTTTCTCACTCATCTGGAAAGGCACACGGGGAACACGGTGTCATGTGCTAGCTTCTTCTCCTGGCTTCCTGTTTCATGAAGCTTCCCAGGAGGTGTTTTCCATCTTAATCTGCAAAGGTCGCTGGCTGGTGGCCTCTCTGCTTCTCGTAGCTATGTCATTCTCTGCTCTCTCAGAATCTCTTGCTTTCTCCAAAATGTTTCCTCTTTTATAGGATTCCAGTAAAGTAATTAAGACCCACCTGAATGGGTGGAGACACGTCTCTACCTAATCCAGTTTAACAACCACTCTTGAGTCACATCTCCAGGGAGATGATCTAATTACAGATTCAAACATACAGTATTGAATAGGGATTAGAAGAAATGGATGGATTTTTAAAATGGAATTGGGATGAAAACATGCTTTTCTAGGGGACGTACATCCTTTCAAACCAGCACAGGACTGTTTGCAAGGCCCTGTTTCCCCACAGGCTCTGCCAATGGTTATGCCTCCTCGTCCATTGGGCCTTCCTTCTTGAGCTGTGGGGTCCCCGCTGTGGGAGGGGCTTGGGGATGGCTCCCGGTTCCCGCTGCCTACCTCCATCTGCAGAAGATCATTCTCAGGAGGCATGACATCCATCTGCAGGTCACTGTTCTCTTCATATAGCTCAGATAGCATAGACATTTCCAACATCTTAAAAGCTAGCAAAGCGTTTTCAGCTAGATGGGAGATAAACGGCAAAGCGGTCCCTGGGAGGCTTTTGTCTAAAACATTTACAAGCTAATGTCTTAGTTGTTGCTGTATAAGGTGATAGAAAAGAGCTGTGGTAAACAACAGACTAACCAGAAAGCTTGGAAGGAAAGGCCGGGGAATGAGATGTTCCTGTACTAGTCAGGTTCTCTAGGGAAACAACCAACAGGAGACATCTGTAGACATGAGATTTTATGAAAGTGTCTCATGCAACTGTGGGGATGCATGAGTCCAAATTCCTTAGGGCAGGCCATGAGCTGGCAACTCCGATGCAAGTTTTTGATGAATTCTCCAGGAGAGGCTGGCTGGTTGAAGCAGAGGCAAAAGTTCTCTTTTCTAATCACTGAAGTGATCACCTCCTCCTTAAAAGCCTTCACCTGATTAGATTAAATATCTCTCATTGCAGAAGACACTCCCCTTAGCTGACTGCAGGTGTCATCAGCCATAGATACAGTCAACCTGCTGATGATTTATGTCCGCTAAATAGCCTCAAACAACAGATAGGCCAGTGTTTGCTTGACCAGACAACTGGGCACCATCACTTGGCCAAGTTGACATATGAACGTGACCATGACAGTCCACCCCTTGTCAACTTGGCAGCTATCTACATCACCTTAAACCATGCTTAATCTCTAAATAAAAAGAGGAACGGATGTATTTTTCACCTAACAATACTCACTGTCCTGCATACAACCAGAAACACATTAAATTGCCCCAGAATAGGATGCAAGTCCTTGGATAATATTCACTCTTAAAGTTGACATCCGATAATAACGATAATACAATGGTGTGAACAATAAAGGATTTGAAAAACTCTGGCAGACTCCTAGGAATGTAGAAGCCCATGAGAATACTCTGGACTGTATGCATGCTTAGGAAAAACTTGAGGCGGCCCTAAGCTCTCACCTCTAGCTGACCTTGAGATACTGTACGACCAGGAAATGAAGGCTAAAGTAGAGTGGTAAATGCCTGGCTTAGTGTGGAAAGCATACACCAACACACACGGCCCTTCAGCAAAGACTCAAAGTTTTCCCAGGCATTTAAATAAGTTTTTATCTAATCATCACCAGATTGCAAAACACTTTGGGAGCCACAAATGACAAGGAATACAGACTTTACAGAATTAGTTAGAAAAGTCACTAAATGAACTATAGCAACTACTATAAGCAGCCACAACAAATCCTAAGGAGGGGAGAGAATCAGATTTTCAGAGTTGCCATATTGTATTTTCAACAAAAATTACAAGGCATGTTCCTGGACCCAGCACTTGCCAGAAATAAATAAATAAGTAAAATTACATGGCATGCAAAGAAACAAGAAAGTATGGGTCATACACAGGGACAATAACAGCATAAACAACAAAAAACAATAGTAACAATGTCTGAAGAAGTCCAGAGGTTAGATTTTCTAAAGCAGACTTTAAATCCATTATGTTAAATATGTTCAGTGAGCAAAAGGAAACCATGCCTAAAGAACCAAAGGAAAGTATGATAATGATGTTTCACCAAATAGAGAATATCAGTAAAGATACAGAAATTTATTATTTTTTTAAAAAAGGAGCCATATCAAATTTTTGGAATGGAAAAGGAAAATGGCTGCAATGAAAAATTTGTTAGAGGTTCGAATGGTTTGTATGGTGTATGAATATATCTCAATAAAATCGCATTAAAAAGAAAAAATAAAATCATTAGAGGGACTCAATAGCAAATTTAAGCTTGCAGAAGAAAGACTCCACAAATTGAAGATAGGTCGACTGAGAATCTTCAGTCTGAAAACAGAAAGAAAGAATAATGCAGGAAAATCAACAGTCCCTCAGAGGCCTTTGGGACCCTGCATTAGGATTCTCTAGGGAAACAGCTGATAGGATGTTTCTGTGTGTGTAAGTATTATGAGATTTATTACAATGATTGGCTCCTGCATCCATGGGTCTGAATTCTGTAGGGCAAGCTGCAGGTTTGTTTTGCTTTGTTTTTCACAGTAAGAGGCATGATATATTGGCAGGTTATATCAGGACAGCCCCTTCCTTCCCGGTTGGAGTGGGCAGAGGTGGGAGGTCACTCGCAGAAGTTTTGCTCTCCATCCCTGTTCTCCAGCAGGTAGGCTGGATGGTGGTGAGGTGTCCTCCTGGGCTCAGGTACTTCGGGGCTGGTACATACCATGTTCTTTTGGCTCAACGGGATACAGTATAGGATTTTGAGGTGACATGTAACCTTGGCCAGATGGGATACAGCGTAGGATAAACAGTTGATGCAAAAAGCCCCAGCTGACGTGGGACATGACTCTCAGGGGTGGGGACCTTCCTGGCAACGTGGGACAGAAATCCTGGAATGAGCTGAGACTCAGCATCAGGGGATTGAGAAAAACCCTAGAATGAGCTGGAACTCAGCATCAAGGGATTGAGAAAAACCCTAGAATGAGCTGAGACTCAGCATCAAGGGATTGAGAAAAGTTTCTCCATCAAAAGAAGGAAAAGTAAAATGAGACAAAATGTTAATGGCTGAGAGATTCTGAACAGAGTCGAAAGGTTATCCTGGAGGTTATTCTCATACATTAAATAGATGTCACCTTGTTAGTCAAGATGTAATGGAGAGGCCAGAGGGAACTGCCTGAAAATGTAGAGCTGTGTTCCAGTAGCCATGTTTCTTGAAGATGATTGTATAATGATATAGCTTTCACAATGTGACTGTGTGATTGTGAAAACCTTGTGTCTGATGCTCCTTTTATCTACCTTGTCAACAGACGAATAGAACATATGGAATAGAAATAAATAATAGGGGGAACATGTTAAAATAAATTTAGTTTGAAATGCTAGTGATCAATGAAAGGGAGGGGTAAGGGGTATGGTATGTATAAATTTTTTTCTGTTTTCTTTGTATTTCTTTTTCTGAATAGATGCAAATGTTCCAAGAAATGATCATGATGATGAATATGCAGCTATGTGATGATATTGTGAATTACTGATTGTATATGTAGAATGGAATGATCAAAAGTTAAGAATGTTTGCATTTGTTTGGTGTTTTTTGATATTTAAAAAAAAGAAAAAGTCCCAGCTGTCTCAGTAGGTCCAGTCCAGCAGTGGGTTGACATGCTTGAACAAAGGCCAGCCCGGGTCAGTGGAGCTGAAGGGGTGGAGGCTGCAGGAGTAGGGATCCCTGTGGCAGGTACCTATCAGGACAGTCACCAGCTAGAGGTGTTGTGCTTGCAGCTTGCTCAGGGCCTGCTTCACCTATAGATTATACCTCTTGATAGTGTTCTGTAGAAACTGCTCCAGCTCAGAGAAAGGGGAGATGCTGCAGAGATACAGACCTGGAGCCTCTGTTGGGCATCAGGGCATTTCTTCTGCACAGCAACATGGAAGAGGTGCAAGAAGGCAGTACAGTCCTTGCCCCTGTTGAAGCCCACCCAGAGTGGGTTGAGGCAGTATTGAGCCAGGGCAACCTCAGTGGACTGCAGAGCATCTGTCACCTTTTGCCCCAGAGGAGACCCTGATTCAGTGAATTTCAATAGCTTTGCTGGCCTGTTCCGTGGCATTGGACATGCAGGGGACCAGAAGTCCCTGGGGCAGATGGGCAGGCCTTCCTCCAGGAGCCCTTCTTCCTGAGTCTCACCTGATGGTAGTTGCTGTTCTAGTCAGGCCATGCCTGTGCCCCAAAGTGGGTCTGGGTCTCAGCCAGAACAGGGGTGATGGATGACAAGTGTGTTTTGGAAGAGTTTCTTCAGTCCTTCCAGCAGCCATCACAGCAGCTCTGGAATGCTTGGGATGAAAGTTTTAATGAATTCCTCAGGAGAAACTGGCTGGCTGAAATAAAGAGGGAACTTCTTTCCAACTGCTGAAATACTTAGTTCGCCCTTGAAGGCCTTCAGTGATTGGGTGAGATGTCTCTCATTGCTGAAGGCACTCTCCTTTATTGACTGTAGATGTAATTAGCCATAGATGTAATCAACTGACTAATGACTTAAATCCATGAAACACCCTCACAGTAGCAATCAGCCGGTGCTTGCTTGGCCAAACAACGTGATACCATGATCTATCCAAGTTGACACATGAACTTTACCATCACAGACACCATCAAGTGTACCAAAATACACATTATGGGAGCCCCAGAAGGAGAAGAGGGAAAAGGGAAGAAAGAATATTTGAAGAAATAATGGATGAAAAACACTAATTTCCAATCCAGGAAGCTCAACAAACTCCAGGTAGCATAAACTCAAAGAGATGTACACCTAGACACAGCATACTCAAGCTGTTGAAAACAAGAGTCAAAAAGACGGATCTTTGAAAGTAGTAAGAGAGAAGCAACTCATCACATAAAAGGGGTGAGGATCTTGAGTCAATAAGAAAGGATCCTCAATAAGAGTAACAGTCCTAAATAAATGGCAAGATGTCCAGTGTTCTTGGATTGAAGATTTAATATTGTTAAGATGTCAGTATCACCGAAAGCAATCTACAGATCCATTGCAATCTCTACAACAATTCTAGCGTCAGTTTTTGCAGAGATGGAAAAGCAAATCTTCAAATTCATACGGTGTTGCAAAGGGCCTCTGATAGCTAAAACAATCTTGAAAAAGGACAAAATTGGAGGTCTCACATTTCCTGATTCCAAAACTTACTATATTCTATAGTAATCAGTGTGGTATTGGTATAAGGATAGGCATATAGACTAATGGAATAGAATTGAGGATCCAGAAATAAACCCACTCATCTATGACCAGTTGGTTTTTTGACAAAGATGCCAAGTCCATTAAATGGGAAAAAATAGTCTCCTTAACAAATGGTGTTGGACAACTGGAAATCCACATGCAAAAGTATGAATTTGCACCTCTACCTCTCACGATATACAAAAAAAACAAAAAAAAAAACAAAAAAAAAACTAAAAATGGGTCAAAGCCCTAAATATCATAGCGGATACTAAAAAACTCTTAGAAGAAAACATAGGGATATATCTTCAAGACATTGTATTAGGCATTGGTTACTTAGGTTTTACCAAAGCAAGAGCAATAAAAGAAAAAACAATTGGATTTCAAGTGTCCATGGAACACTCCTCAGGATCAATCATATACTAGGCCACAAAGAAGACTCAATGTATTTAAAAAGATTGAAATGTTATCCAAAAGCAGTAGAATAAAATTTGAATTTAACAACAGGAAAAAAATAGAAAAATTCCTAAATAAGTAGAAATTAAACACCACCATCCTAAAAAGCCGTTGGGTCAAAGAAGACATCACAAGGGAAATTAGAAAATACTTCAAGGAGAACAAAAAGAAAATCGTAAAAATACCAAAACTTTAAGGTTTCAGCAAAAGCAGTGATGACAGGGAAATTTATAGCTGTAAATGCCTACATTAAAAGAAACAAGAACAACTTAAAAAGCCAACCTTCTACTTCAAGAAACGAAAAAAAAAAAACTCATAGCGAAGAGAAGGAAGGAAATAATAAAGATTAGAGTGGAAATGAACAAAACAGAGAATAATAGCCAATAAAGATCAGTGACACCAAAAGTCAGTTCTTTAAAAAGATTTAAAAAAATTAATAGACCTTTAACTAGGCTAAATAAGAAAAAGAAGAAAGAAGACAAAATAATAAAATCAGGAATGAAAGAGGAACTATTACTACCAACCTTACTGAAATAATAAAAGTTATGAAGGAATACTATGAACCATTGCATGCTGATAAATTAGATTACATAAATAAAATGGACAAATTCCTAAAAAGAAAACAGCTACTGAATTTAACTCAAGAAGAAATAGAAAATCTGCAAAAATCTATAACAAATGTAGAGATTAAGTTAGTAGTCAAAAATCTTCCAGCAAAGAAAATCCCAGGACCAGATGGCGTCATTGGTGATTGTTACCAAATGTCTAAAGAAAAAGAAACATCAGTCTTTCTCAGACTCTTCCAAATGATAGAAAAGAAGGAAATCTTCCTGACTCGTCCTATGAAGCCAGTATTATCCTGAAACCAAAATAAAGACATCCAAAGAAAACTACAGACCGATATTGCTTATGAATATAGATGCAAAATCCTTAACAAAATACTAGCAAATCAAATCCAGCAGGATATTAGAAGGATTATACACCACGATCAAGTGAGTTATACCAGAAATGCAAGTTTGGTTTAGTATACAAAAATCAGTTGGGCAGGCCATGGTGGCTCAGCAGGCAGAGTTTTCGCCTGCCATGCCGGAGACCCGGGTTCAATTCCTGGTGCCCACCCATGTGAAAAAAAAAAATCAGTCAATTTAATTCACCTTATTCGTAGAATTATTTTAAAAAAAAAGATCATCTCAATAGATGCAGAAAAAGCATTTGACAAAATCCAACACCCTTTCAGGTTAAAAACACTCAGCAAACTAGGAATGGAAGAGAGCTTTCTCAAACTGATAAAGGGCATCTATGAAAAACATCAGGTTTATAAAATTCACCCAAGTTGTGTGTTACTTTACTTTGCTCATTTTTATTGTGTATATAAATGGCCAAAGTGTATGCATTTGACTGTTGATGGCTGTTTGGGTGCATTCCAGAGTTTGCTAAAGCTACTGGAATGCAATATACTAGAAATGGGGTGGCTTTTTCAGTGGGGTTTTATTAGGTACCAAATGTAACAGTTCTAAGGCCATGATCATGTCCAAATTAAGGCATCAGGAGGAAGATACCTTTCCTTAGGAAAAGGCTGCTGGCATCTGGGGTTCTTGTGTCACAGGGACGGCACATAGCAACATCTGTGGTCCTTCTCCACAAAATGTATCTGGGCTTCTGTGGGTCCTTGCTCGTTTCTCCCAGGGCGTTTCTGTCTCTGAGCCCTCTCCAAAATGTCTCTGCCTTTTATCCCCATAAAGGACTTCAGCAATGGGAATTAAGACCCACATTGAATGGGCTGGGTCACATCTCTATGGAAACAACCTAAGCAAAAGGTCCAACCCACAACAGACTTTTGCCCCCACAGGGGTAGATTAGAAGAACATAGTTCTTCTAGGGTACATGCCAAATTCAAGCCAGCTGTTCTAGTTTGCTAGCTGCCAGAATGCAATATACCAGGAACGGATTGCCTTTTTAAAAGGGGAGTTTAATAAGTTGCTAGTTTACAGTTCTAAGGCTGAGAAAATGTTCCAATTAAAGAAAGTCTATAGAAATGTCCAATCTAAGGCATCCAGGGAAAGATAACCTTGGTTCAAGAAGGCCAATAAAGTTCAGAAGGGTTTCTGTCTCAAATGAGAAGGCACATGGCGAACACAGTCAGGGTTTCTCCCTCATCTGGAAAGGCACATGGTGAACATGGCATCATCAGCTAGCTTCTTCTCCTGGCTTCTTGTTTCATGAAGCTCCCCGGGAGGTGTTTTCCTTCTTCATCTGTAAAGGTCGCTGGCTGGTGGACTCTGCTTTGTGGTGCTGTGGCATTCTCTGCTCTCTCTGAATCTCTCCAAATCTCCAAATCTCCATTCTCCAAAATGTTTCCTGTTTTATAGGATTCCAGTGAACTAATCAAGACCCACCCAAATGGGTTGGAGACACGTCTCTGCCACATCGAGCTTAGCAACTACTCTTGATTGAGTCACATCTCCAGGGAAATGATCTAATTACAGTTTCAAACATGCAGTACTGAATAGGGATTAGCAGAAACAGCTGCCTTTACAAAATGGGATTAGGATTAAAACATGGCTTTTCTAGGGGATTTAAACCTTTTCAAACCAGCACACCAGCACACTAAGAAACCACGGCCATGGATTCTCTTGTACACATACCATGTTTCCTTGGCTTATGGACAGGCACCTATTCAACTTTTTGAGATTGCTGCAAACTATTTTCCAGAGTGGTTGTACCAGCTTCCCCTCCTCATGAGCTGTGTGAGAAGGCCCAGCCCCTTGCCCAGTGCTGCAGTGGTTGCCCGGAGAACTATGGCTGGTCTGCTGTGCAACCCCCACCCCCCAGGCCCTGCATTTCCTCCTCCTCCCTCTGCTGCCCTTAGGAGGGTGGGTGTGGGCACGGGCTCTGCAGTTTCCTTCCTGGCCGCAGTGCACACCCAGTGGGCCGTCCTGGGAAATCCTTCCCTTCACTTAGCAAGTGGTTCTCAGGGCTAAGGCCAGAAGCTGTGGCGCCCACGTCACCCCTCTGCATTGTCCATCTCCCTTCATCTCCCATGCCAGCTGCAGCTTCCTCCTGGGCACGCTGTGGCTTAGGGTTCAGGCAGCCTTCATTCATTGCCCCCCACTCCGATTCCATCTGCTTTCTCTGTCTTTCAATCACTCTCCAGGATTGCTCATCTGCTGGTGATACTCTTTGCCTTTTTCCATGCGGGTGTGAGTTGATTAGGCTTTCGTTATCTTTAGATGAAATGGGACTTGGACAGGGAGGGGGTAGATGCGAAGGTTCTCCTGCTGTCTTGACTTCTCTTGACGCCCTTGGACCCCTCCCCTGGGCCCTTGCCCTCTGACTCACTCATGCCTTTTGGCTGGACCCCTGCCATGTGGCTGAGTCTGCTGGTGTCCTTCCCTTCCCCCATTGCCTGCGGCCACTCAGCTGGAAGATTACGTCGCTCCCTTCCTCGCAGCTGGAAGTGGCCTTGTGACTATTGTATGGCAGCTTCTAGGGGCCTTGTTTTTCTCCCCGCAACTGGGGCTGTCAGCTTCTCAGCTCTCCCCTCCAGGACTCCCTGCGGCCCCAAATCACCCCCCACCACCTCCCACCCACCCACGCACACCGCTCTGCTGCTGTCCCCCTCCCCAAGTTTTCACAGCTATTGCCTGAGATCATCCCTTTCCCAGAATCCTCTTCCCACCTTTGCCCTGTGAACTCCTACTCATTCCTCTAAACCCTTCTACCCCTCTCCTGTGCCTCCAGCTCCCCTGCCCTTGTCCACCCCTCTCACTATGGTCTGTAGGCTTGAGGCCTCCCAGGCTTGGTGCTGCCAGGGGGTGGGAAGAGAGAGAGAGAGAGGACAGCCAAGCAGTGTCCCAGCTGGGACCACTTAAAGGACAGCCCTTCCCTGCTCAAGCCTCTTTTGGTGAGAGTGTGAAAAGAAAGGGGTGTCTGCAGGGGGGCAAAAAGAGGGGAACCGGAGTGTGCACCTGCAGTGTTGGCAGGTGCCCTCCCCTCTGCGCTGTGGGCCTCCCAGTAGGCCTGGAAGTGTGTGGGACCCCCACCCCCACCCCCATCCTGGGCAAGGTCTGGGTGTCCACCTCTGGCTCCCTCGCCCTCGTTTGGGCAAATGCTGCCCCAGGCCTGGCTGGGTACTGGGTCCCTACGGGCTTCACCAAGGCAGGCTGCAAGTGAGATAGGATCTGAACACCAGCTTGTGGGAACAATCTGCTGGCCGCCCTGTTTCCACCCGCTTCCTGCTCCTGGGCTCTCCGTCTGGCAGGCTGGGTGTGGCCACAGTCTGAGGAGGGCAGCGGGGTGCGGGGGAAGCCCTCTCACCCAGGGACACGAAACAATCGCAGGCCCGCCGGGCACAGAGCACGGGGCAGTGGTGACGTGCGAGGCAGGCCTGCTGGCAGCTGGGGGTGGGCGCAGGCAAAGCATTCTAAAGGTTTAGGTATCGCGTGGGAGGAGGGCAAAAATAATTAACTTTAGGGGCTAAAACATCGGGGTGGACACGGACGGAGGCACGGAAGGTATAACTTCCAAACAGACACAGGTGAAAAGAAAAGAGGAAGGCTGGGCCAGAGCTGGAGGTAAGAAGGCACATAAGATGGTACGAATAAACCCTAACCTGTGTGAATCACAAAAATGTAAAGGGTCAAATGATCAAGATAAAGAGAGCAATGGTCAGATTGTCTAAATGATCAAAATTCACATTTTGCAATTACAGGAGGTCCGCCCCAAACAAAAAGCATTTAAACAAACTATTAGAGGACAAGGAAAAGAGAGAGGTACTGTGCAAAGACTAGCCAAGAGAAAACTTGGTTAAAAAGCTATGTCAATAGCAGATAAAATTGAATTTAAGGCAGCAGAGACAGAGGTTGATTTGTTGGAAATATAAACATAATAGCCCAGCTTCTTGAGTATTAACAAAGAAAAGAAATGAGGCACAAATAAGAAACATTAGAAAGGAAATGGAGATTCCACTTCTATAGATGCTTCAGTGAGGAAACAGAAGTATAATGGGCTATTGTGTCAACGTTTTGCCAACAAATAGGGAAACAGATGAACTGGATTTTTTCTAGGAGAAACAGAGTCTTCACAAATGGAATCCAGAAGACATTTTGAAGCATGAACAATCTTACAGTATTAAATAAATAATCTGTCATTTGAAATTGCCCTCTCCCTCCCAAAAAGGCTTAAACAGCTTCACAAATAGATTCTACCTTTTCAATAAATAGTTCCAGTCTCGTGCAAATTATTTCAGATAATGGCAAAATCGAGAGCACTCTCTCCTCATCTTTACAAAGCTGACATAATCTTGAAATGCAAACTGAATAACGGCGGTATAGGAAATGACATTACCAGTAAATCTCACCCATGAACATAGACGCAAACAGCAAAGTATAAAAAAAAGATAAATAAATCATCATGGCCACGTTGGGCTTATCCCATAAATTCAAGGTTGGTATATTATTATAAAATTCTGTGATGGAAGTCACCACATTAGCAGAATGAAGGAGAAAATCACAAGAATATTTCAATAGGTGCAGAAAAAAGTGACAATAAAATTCAACATCTATTCATAATAAAAAAATAATGACCATAGGAATAGAAGCTGATAGGATACATGGCGTTTACTAAGAACCTAGAACAGACAACATAATGATGAAATGTTAAAAGCATTCCCTGAAAGATAAGAAACTTGACATGAATGTCCATTATCAAGACCTCTATAAGACACGTTGTTAGTGATCCTTGTCAGTGCAGTAAGACAAGAGAAAGAAATGCAAGTATAAGGATTTAGAAAGAAAAAGCCAAAACTCTCACTACCTACAGATGACAGAACTACCTGCATAGAAAATCTAGACATCTCTGTGAACACATGACTAGAATTAAAGTTGCTAGATCCAAAATGAAATTCATTTGCATTTTTCCACATTAGGAAAAATTTAAAAATGTAATTTTAAGAAAGACACACTCTGCAATAGCCACAAAAATAGGAAGAAAATTAGGAATACATATAATAAAAAAAGTGCAAGCTCTATAATACACTGAAAATAATATCTTGGACACTACTTCAGAGCCCTTTACGCTGAGCACATGAGCTGGTTTTATTCTCACACTATTCCCATGAGGAAGGTTTCCTTACTCTCTTTGCTTTGTGGACAGTGTCCTGCTCTGATCTGCCCAGTGTCACAGCACCCGGAGGCAGCATTCAAGCCCAGACATCCTGGCTCCAGGACCTGAATTGTCGTCATTGTGCTTCACTGCCTCACGTTGGTATTTTGCAGTCCCAGTGTGAACATAACACATGCCGACCCTAGAAAAGTTAATAAAAGAGAAAACAGTAAAAAGGGAAATAAAAATTGCCAAATCATCTCACCAGTGTTGGCTCGTTCACATACATTCCCTCTGGTCTCCTAAAATCTTGTCCATCCAGATATAGCGTGAGTCAGACCCTGAGCCCAGGTGAAGGTGTCATCCCAGCTCTGGGGCCTGAAGCCTCTCTTTGCAGCCCATATGGAGCCTGCTCAGCCCCCGTGGCCTGCCCCCCACCCCACCCCCATTCAGTTTTAATAGTTTTTGTTTCACCTGTGTTGCAGCTCTGTTGTCTGATGCCTACAGCAAATGTCTGTGTGTTCAGCTCCAGTACTTTGTCCTGTTTGGTTCCTTTTAAAAAACTGTCTCTTAATTGTGATTCACATATTGTTCATTCATTTCTTCCTTTATATCCTTTCTTTGTGTTTTCATTTATCTCCTTAAGCATATGAGGATCACTTTTTAAAATCGTTTTTCTGGTATGTCCTGTCATATGGGACAACAAAGTCCTGTCCTCTTTGTTGATTTTTCTGGATTTTTATCTCATTCCTTTGGATGGGTCATCATTTCCTGTTTCTTTGTTTGTCTTATAATCTTTCATTGCACCCTGCACATTTTAACATTTTTAAGTGTTAAATCTGGGATTTAATCCCTGTACTGTCTGTTCCTTAGGTTTGTGTCCAGCTAGTGATATGACAGAGATTTCCTTGAGTTCTGGGATCTAACAAAAATAAACAAAAGCAAAAAGTACTTTTCAAAAGTCTTTGCAAATTGGCTGCGCTTTGCCTGGTGGTGTTTTTCAGAGTTTAGTTCTCCTATGACCATCAGCCCAAGGCAAATAGAAAGTGCAGTATCTTCTTATCTTATCTGAGCCTGTGGAGCCTGTTTCTTGTCCTGCGCTTGTGTTTGTCTGTTCTTGGCTTTAGGAATTCTCCCGCCTGTAGGAATTTAAATTCCCCTTCTACTCCCTTTGAAATAGACTTTCACCTCCTCTTGGGTAATCCTTAGTATGACTTAATGCAGTTGGTCTTTTGCCCCAGGCTGCTTTGATTTAGTTATTTCTTATACTGTCTGCAAGCTGCTTCTCTGCCTTTAGGATAAGTTCTAGGAAGGTTAAAGCCTGACACAAGTTTACTGGCTCAGTCTTTCAGGCTTTCACCTGATAGATTGGCACTGACATATACAGGAACCCCAGTATGTCCAAAGGGATTACTTGCTCCCTCTGGAACAGGGCCAGGGACCTACAGTGTGAGCCCAGGCTGAGTGAGTTTAGAAAGGGGCTGCAAGAGTTCTATGAGCTTTGCTGTTTTAGTTTGTAAAAGTTGCCAGAATGCAATATACCAGAAACAGAATGGCTTATGAAAGGGGGAACTTATTAAGTTGGAAGTTTACAGTTCTAAGGCTGTGAAAATATCTAAAATAAGACAAGGTTATAAAAATGTCCAAACCAAGGTATCTAGGGAAAGAGACCTTGGTTCAAGGAGGGTGATGACGTTTGGGGTTTCTCTCTCAGCTGGAAGTCACATGGTGACATCTGCTAGCTTTCTCTCCAGGCTTTCTTCAGCAACTTCCCTGGGGGTGTTTTCCTTCTGCATCTCCAAATGTCTCTGGCTATGTGGGTTTTGTTTGTTCTGGCGGCTTTTTCCAAAATGGTTCCCTTTTAAAGGGCTCCAGTAAGCAACCCCACTTTAATGGGTGGAGATACATCTCTATGGAAAACATCTAATCAAAAGTTACCACCCACAATTAAGTGGGTCACATCTCCATGGAAACACTAAAAAAGATGCTACCTGGTAATACTGAATAAGGATTAAAGGACATGGCTTTTCTGGGGTACACTATAGCTTCAAACTGGCACATTCTACTCTTTGGACCCCAAAAAGACATGATTCTTTCCAAATGCAAAATACATTAATTCCAGAACAATATCAGAAAGCCTTAAGCCATTTTAGTACAAATATAGTACAAAGTCAGAAACAGTACAAAATCTCAGCAAATTCAACTACAGGAATTGTCTGTCCAAAGGCAAAATTCTCCTCTGGCTCTGGACCTATAAAACTCAGAGCAAGTTATCTGCTGCCAATATACAAAAGGAGGGACACTCATAGAAGGAATTTCCATAAGGAGTAATTGGAAGGAACACAACAGGGGTCACCGGACCCAAACAGTTCTGGAAACCTGCAGGGCAAACTCTATTAGATTTCAAAGTCTGAGAGTCATTTATCCTTGGGGCTTTAGAAAGTGGCAGGGCTACCCTTTCCAAGGGCCAATGCAGTGGCCCTGCTCTCTCTTCAAATGCTGGGGTGAGAATTGCAACCTTGAAGGTCATTGGGGAGACCACCTTTTTCTTGGCTCCACCCTCTCCATGCATTAGGGCAACACCTGGGCTCTCTGCTATTTCCAGGGCACCGCTCAACCCCCTCAGAACAATGCGGTGGCAGCCAGGCACTCCCCAATCCACAAGGAATGTGCTCCATTCAGGCCTGCGGCACTGAAATTCCTGCCCTTTGCCTTCAAGGCAAACTCACCCTTTCCAAGTGCGTGGGTGGATTTACTTTCCTGGCCTGCGGTTTCTTGACTTCGAACCTTAGCTTCCAAGATTCTGACTTTGAAGTTATTTTTCCTTCATTTTGTCCCCTTTCTGTCCCTTTTAATCCAGACTGGCACTGGTCCCATTTATACAGATCCCATAGCACCCTCACTGGCTTTCTATGTTGTAGGCAGGGATCATAATCATCAGACAATAAGACTTTCCACAAATCCTTTCCGGATAACTCTGTCTCCAATCCTGGCTTTTTCTGAGATGGCTGACTGGGTTCATGCTTGGTTAAATCTCCATGTGAGGCACTATTCTATGGGCTCTCCCTTTCTAGAAGCCCAGAATTTTCTACATAATTTCTGGTCTCTTTGTACACATGAGTTCACTTCTGAACTTCTCTCTTTCCTCTTGCATTATACTATAAGATGCAAGGAGCAGCCAGGCTGCATTTTCCACATTTAGTTTAGAAATTTCCTCAGCTAAGTATCCCAGGTTGTTGCCTCTAAATTCTAACTTACATCCAACAGCAGTACACAATTTTGCAAGATTCTGTGCCATTTTAAAACAGGGATCACTTTCCTTCTAGTTTGTGATAACACGTGTATCATTTCTGTCTAAGGCCTTATCAGAGATACCTTTAAAGTTCATATTTCTGCCAACAGTCTCTTCAAAGCATTCTAGGCCTCCTCTAACAATTCCTCACAACTCTTCCAAAATCTTCCCCTTATCCATTTAAAAAGCCATTCCAACATGTTTGGTATTTGCAAACTGCAGCACCCCACTTCGCTCGTACCCAAATCTGTTTTAGTTTGTAAAAGCTGTCAGAATGCAATATACCAGAAATGGAATGGCTTTTAAAGAGAGAAATTTACTAAGTTGCAAGTTTAAAATTCTAAGGCCATGAAAATATCCATATTAAGACAAGGCTATACAAATGTCCAAACTGAAGCATCCAGGGAAGGAGACCTTGGTTCAAAAAGGCCAATTACATTTGGGGTTTCTGTTTCAGATGGAAAGGCACATGGCAACATCTGCTAGCTTTCTCTCTAGGCTTCTTCAACAGCTCCCCCAAGGGCATTTTCTTTATGCATCTCCAAAGTCTCTGGCTGTGTGGGCTCTGTTGGTTCTGGTGGCTCTTACCAAAATAGTTCTCTCTTAAAGGGCTCCAGTAAGCAACCCCCACCTTGAATGTGTGGAGACACATCTCCATGGAAACCATCTAATCAAGAGTTACTACCCACAATTGGGTGGGTCACATCTCCAGGGAAACAATAAAAAAGGACCCTGCCCAGCAATATTGAATGAGGATTAAAGGACATGACTTTTCTTGGGTATACAATAGCTTCAAATCTGCACATTTGCCTCCTGTTTTTCAAGATGCTTTTTCTTTGCCAGCACTTGTGCAATTATTGCACCCCTTTGATTGTATTTCAGAATTTTGAGGAAGATAGTTCTGCCAGTTTTTGCTAGTTGTTACAAGATTCCTGAAGTATCTTATGCCACCATCTTGGTTGACCAGAAATCTGTTATTTTATTTGAAATGAGTTTCTTTTAGATAGCATATATTTGGGTCATGTTTTTTAACCTATTCTGCCAATCTCTGTTTTTTTATTGCTCTATTTAGGCCATTTACATTTAACATAATTACTGATATGTTGAAGCTTAAGTTTGCCATTGTATTTTTGTTTTCTGGTTTTTTGTTTGTTTCCGTTTTCTTTTATCCTGCCTTTTTTTGAGGGTTACTTGAACATTTTTTTAGAATTCCATTTTCCTTTATTTATACACATAAAAAATTTCATGTGAGCTTTTTGTGATTGCTCTAGGTATTAACCATATATATATAAACTGATCAAAGTCTACTGTTGTCAATATTGTATCAGCTGGAATGATGTATATAGAAACCTTACCTCTATTTCTGTCCCTTTACTCTCCCTTATTTTTAATGTAATTATCTTATCTATTTCCTCTACATACATAGATAACCATGTTAGACAGTATTATATTTTTGCTTCAGCCATCAAACATAATTATAAAATGCAATAGGATATTGAAGATAATTTGACGGCTCCTTAGGAAACTAAATATCGAGTTGCCCCATGACCCAGCAATACCACAATTCAGTATATACCCAGAAGAACTGAAAGCAGTGACACAGCCATTTACACACAGATGTTCATAGCAGCATTATTCACAATTGCCAAAAGATGGAAACAATCCAAATGTTCATCAACAGACACGTGGATTAACAAAATATGGTATATGCATATGATGGAATATTATGTAGCAGTAAGAGGAAATGAAGTCCTGAAGCATGTGACAAGAGGGATGAGACTTGAGGATGCAATGTCAAGTGAAATAAACCAGTCACAAAAGGATAGCTACTGAATGACTCCACTTTTAGACCATGGTAAAGGTAAAATCAGAGGCTTATAATAAAGAATATAGGGGACCTAGAGAAACATGGAAGCTAGAGATGAGTGACTGGTTAGCTAATGAGTTTGAACCTTAATGTAAGGGAATAGATAGAAGTGAAACAGTTCACAAATGGGTCTTTATGTAATATTACTATATTGAAGACGAACATGATTGAAAGAGGTATAGACCCATGTGTCCCACTGATTAACACTACAAATGTAAACAAGTTCTTCCATGAACTATTGCAAAGGTATGAATCTTATACGAAGAGTGTATAAAGTTTGGGGTACAGGGGGAAAAGTGCCATTGCATGCTATGGGCTATGTTTAACAGGAAAACATCAGCACTACCACAGCAGCAACAGGGATAAATAATGGGGGGAGGGACAAGAGTTAGGGGGAGGATTAGATTTTCTATTTGGTGAGGGTATGTTTATTGGTAATCTTTCTCCTGGGAACAATGAAATTATCTAAAATTGAGAGTGTTGATGGACTGTTGACTTTGGACATTATACGTGATGCCCAGTGCATGGAGGTGGCTGAAGGGTATACTGACTGAGAAGTAGACTGGCAAACGATGCTGTATACATAGGATCGAATATTGTGCTGCTACAAAAAGGAATGAAGTCGTGAGGCATGCAACATTGTGAAAGAAAATTGTGGGACATTTGGCGAAGCAAATAAGCCGGAAACAAAAGAGCAAATATTGTATGGTCTCATTTAGAATATACTTATAAGAAAACAGGGGCCTAGATTGTAAGCTCTTATAGCAGTCATGTTTAGTCTGGAGTGGTAATTGTTATTTCTGGAGTTTGAGAGGCTGTTTTATATATGTATAAACTAGTATTTAGAGACAAGAATGAAGCTGATCAGGTCAAGATTAAGATAATTCAGAATATAGGGGTAAGGAAGACATTGTCTATATTTTAGAACCTCATCTACTCTTTGAGACCAAAGGAAAGGTTTATTTTGTCCAGAACCAAAATTTTCTGTAGCACATAATCAAACTCAACTTGTCTAGATAGAGCATTTAAACAATTCAAAAACAGGGAGCCCAGAATAAGGACGAGACCTTTAATCCTGTATAGCTTAATGTAATGCCTGGGTAAATCACAGAGTATCTTAAGCAGAGATTAAAAAACAGTATTGACAAAGTCCCTTGGGATGGGAGCAAAAATATGGAACTACTAAACTTTACCACAAACCCCTTTTACTGTGTCAAACATTAGGGACACCCAAATCAATAGGCCAAGCCCTTGTTCATGAGGCTTGCTCTTGTGAAGCTTACGTAGGTTTTGGAGAAGTTTAGCCTACCTATAGGCATGCCTAAGAGTTACTTCTAGAGGACCTCTTTTGTTGCTCAGATATGGCCTCTCTCTCCCTAAGCCCAACTCTGCACACGAAATCACTGCCCTCCCCGCTAAGTGGGACATGACATCCAAGGGTGAAAGTCTCCCTGGGGGCGTGGGAGAGGACTCCCATGGATGAGCCTGGCCCCAGAACCATGGGATCAACAATGCCATCCTGACCAAAAGGGGGAAAAGAAGTGTAGCAAATTGAGGTTTCAGTGGCAGAGAGCGTTCAAATAAAGTCGAGAGGCTACTCTGGAGGTCACTCTTACGCAAGCTTTAGCTAGACATCGCTACCTATCATAACTTGCCAAACCTCAACCAAAACCATTTCTGCCAATCTTAAACAACACCTAGGTGTTATATAAGATTCTGCAAAGATTTCATGCACTAGGGTCGCTTTCTAGAAACCTACAACCTCCAGATGGGTCCCTGGACCAGATAAGTCCTGAAACCCAGAAGGGCTAGCCTCTCCAGAGCATCAACTAGTTCCATCCCCCTATCCCATATTACCGACAGCCCCTTCCAACATGAAAAAACTAGAATGGCCATAGCCCAAATACCCCTAAAGAGTGAGAGAAAGATCAAAGGTGATGATGGAGTTATACAGAGAAGGTAGGGTTTAATAAATGAATATGAGTGCTGAATCATTATATTGATATATATATTTTTGTCTCCAGTATCTTAGAGCAGCTTGAAGTAAAAACCTAAAATATGGAACTGTAACCCATACCAAACTCTGAAATCTGTTCTACAGCTAATTGGTGTGACATGCTTTAAAATTTATTGCCTTTTTGTATTTATATGTTATTTTTCACAAAAAGAAAAAAAAAGTAAAAAAAAAAACACACAAAAAACAAAACTCAAGTCTGTTTTCTTTACCCATATTTTAGCTCCTGTGCTCTCTCTTCCTTCCTGATGTTCCAAGACTCCTTCTTTTATCATTTCCTTTTTGTTTAGAGAACATCCTTTAGCCATTCTTTTAGGGAACATCTGCTGGTAACAAATTCTCTTACTTTTCCTTCATCTGAGGATATCTTTATTTTCCCTTAAAAATATATTCACCATATATATAATTCTCGGTTGACAATTATTTTATTCCAGCCCTTGGAAAATGTTGTGCTGCTTACTTCTGATTTCCATAGTTTCTGAGGAGAAATCCTCTGACACAGATTATTGCCCCCCCAATAGGTAAAGTGTCATTTTTGTTGTCTGCTTTCATTATTTTCCTCTGCCTTTTGTTTTCAGTAGTTTAATTATGATGAATTTGGTATGGATTTCTTTGAGCTTGTTCAGTTTCTTGAATCTGTAAATATGTATTTATATGTTTTGCCACATTTGGAAAATTTTCAGTTACTTTTTTCTTTCTGTACTTTTTAGCCCCACCTTTTTTCTTCTCTCCTTCTAGACCTCTGATGATTTGAATGTTGGTTCTTTTATTATCATCCCATAGATGCCTGAGGCGCTTTTTATTTTTAGTCCAATTTCTCACTCTTGTTTAGATGGAATAGTTCCTGTTGTCTTATCTCCAGGTTCACTGATTATTTCCTCTGTCCTCTCCATTTTTCTGTTGAGCCCATTCACTGCATTCTTCATTTTGGCTATTATATTTCTTCTTTCTAAAATCTCCATTCAGCTCTTCTTTATATTTTCTATTCTTTTCTGAGACTTTCTATTTCTTTGTGAGGCGTTCTATTTTTTCATTTGTTTCAAGCATGTTTGGAATTTTTCACTGAAGCCTTTTTTTCTTTAACATGGCTGCTCTAAAATGTTTGCTAGATAATTCTAACATCTGTGCTGTCTCTGTATTGGTGTCTGTTGATCATCTTTATCATTCCCTTTGAGATCTTCCTGTTCTTGGTAAGATAAGTAATCTCCTGCTGAAACCTGGACAGTTTGGTTATTATTAGACTCTGGATTTTATTGAAGCCTTGGGTTTTAGCAGGCCTCCCCTGACACCTCTGCAAGGGGCCACAGCTTCTTTCCCACCAGGTGGGGGTGAAAGTTGCCAGGGTTCTGGAGAGAAACAGAACCAACAGGAGAGATCTGCAAATAGGAGATTTATTAATGCATCTCATGCAATCGTGGGAATGAAAGAGTCCAGAATCCATAGGTCTGTGAAGCTGGCAGCTCTGATGAGAGGTCTGGACGAACTCCACAGGAGAGGCTCTCTGGCTGAAGAAGCACTGAAAGAGTCTCTCTCCTTCCTTATAACCCTTCATCTGGCGGTGCAAGGGTTGTTCAGGGGTAGAATTCTTGCCTGCCATGCGGGGGACCCAGGCTTGATGCCCTGGTGGCACTTCCCCAAAACAAACAAACAAGCAAACAGAAGAAAGAAAAACCAAACCGACAAAAATTCAACAAATGGTGCTGCAATAACCGGATACATGGAAAAAAGAATAAAATGCGACGCAGCCATACAGCGGTGTGTGTGCACAGCCTTCAGCTGATTGGATCATCTTGCTGGTGGGAAATGTGCCGTAGTTAATTGCACGTGTGATCAGCCCCAGGTGCGTTCAACCAGCTGATGATTTACTACACCAGCCTTCCGGTTTATCAACCAGCCATTGAAATAGCCTTGCAGCCAAGGTCAGGCCAGTGCTTGCCTGACTAGATAGAATCATTTGGCCAAGTTGACACCAGAATCTAAGCATTCCATCACCCGGCCCCACTCCCAGCCTAAGCTGACACCACCGTGGAGGAAGTTTGGGCCCCTCAGGGTAGCACCCTGGCAAGGATGGAAGTCGCTGGAGAGGGGAGGGCTGGGACCAGTTATTTCTGTGATAGTTCCACGTGACTAGTGTGGGTTATGGTAAAAGTTTTCTGTCTTGCCAGGCTGCCTTTTTCCTGATCCTTTGGCTAGAGAGAGCAGGCTCTCCTTGAGGCTTTCAAATCTGGGCCCGCTGGCATTTCCAGGTTGCAGCTTCTCCAGACCCAGGCTGTGATACACGAGTCAAAGAAAACCCTGGGTGCTCAGCACCATTTCATTTTTTGGTGCCAAAGTCCCTAGTCGTCTGCTCTCTATCATTTAGGGTCTTCTTATATTTGTTTTATATATACTGTACAGGGTTTTTACTTGTGCTTGGCGGGAAGAAGAGGGGAAAGTACATCTCCTCCATCTTCTTGAAGCCAAAATCTACTTTGCCTTTGTTTTGCTTTCACTTTTCACAATGAAACAATTTCAAACCTAAAGGAAAGCTGCAAAAAGCAATCCAAACCCCATACAGAGAAGTCCCAGCATCCCTTCCCTGCCCACACTCCATTCCACCAGCTCTACCATTCTACCACCCTTGCCATCCTTTTCTCTCTCTCTCTTATATCTATCTATATCTGTCCATTATCTGTCTATATTCTGAACATTTGGGAGAAGGTTGCACACATCATACCCCTTGAACATTTAACACTTCCATGTACATTTTCCTTGAACAAGGAGATTCACTTATGTAATTACCTTAAATGCAGTTATCAAGTTAGAGAAATTTAACAATGATTTAAAACTTACATTCTATATTCCAGTAGTTTCTTATGCCCCAGTAATTTCCTTTTGAGCCTTTTTCTTTTCCCTTTTTATAACCCATCCATATCATGTATTAATTTAAACGTCGTTGTCTCTTTAGTTTCTCCCTTTTTTTTAAATTGTGGGAATATACATACAGCACAAATCTTCCTGACCCAGCCTCTCACAAACATGCCCTTCAGTGGGACTGTCACATTCACAGTGTTGCAGAGCCCTCACCACCATCCGTTACCAGAACTTTCCTTTCAACCCAAACAGAAACCTTACACTCATTTTGCATTAACTCCCCATGCTCCTGTCCCCAACCCTTGGTAGCCTGTATTCTATTTTCTGTCTCCATAAGCTTGCATATTCTCTGTTACTTTCTTTGTGGTTACCATAGGGCTTAAATTTAACTTCCTAATCTATGACAATATCATTTGGTTTGATACCAACTTATCTTCAATAGCATACACAAACTGTATTCCTATATCCCTCCATCCCCTCACCTTTATCTAGTTCTCACACATTACATATTTATACATTATGAGTCTCACGCCATTGATTTATCATTACAATTTGTGCATTTGCCTTTTAGGTCCTATAGGAAGTAAAACGTGTAGTGTCAAATAAAAAAATACTGGTATTTGTATTTACCCATGTCATTATCTTCACTGGAAGTATTTACCTCTTCATGTGGTTTCAGTCAACAGTCTAATGCCCTTTCCTTGCAACTTGCAAAACTCTTTGCAGCATCTCTTGTAGGGCTGGTCTGGTGGTGACGAAATCCCTCAGCATTGGTTTATCTGGGAATGTCTTAATTCCTCCCTAATTTTTTGAAAGACATATTTGCTGGATATAGAATTCTTGGTTGGTAATTTTCTGCTTCCAGTACCTTGAATATGCCTTCCCATTGCCTCTTGCCTCCAACGTTTCAGATAACAAATTGGCACTTACTCCTACTGAGGCTTCCTTGCGTGTGATAGATTGCTCCTCCCTTGCGGGCTTCAGCGTTCTCTCTTTATCTTTGGCATTGGACAGCTTGATGATAACATGATGTGGTGTGGGTCTAATTAGGTTTGTATTATTTGGAGTTCATCGGGCATTTCGAATTTCTGCATTCATGTCTTTCACTAAATTTAGGAAATGTTTGGCCGTTGTAACTTTGAATGGTCTCTGCTTCTCTCTGTCTTTCTTCTCCTTTTGGGACTCCCACAATGCATGTCCTGGCACATTTGATGGTGACCTAGAGGTTCCTCAGACTCTGTTCACTTCCCTCATTCTTTCCTCTTTCTGCTCCTCAGACTGGATGATTTCGCTCGTCTTACATCCATGCTCACTGATTCTTTCTCCTGACACCTCCAGTCTATGATTGAACCCCTCTGGGGAATTCTTGATTTCTATTGCTGTGGTCCTCAGCTCTGTTTTGTTACTTGGCATAATGTCCATCTCTTTGTTGATCGTCTCTTTTTGTTCAGCTATCATTTTCCTGATTTCCTTTAGTTCTTTGAGCATATTTAGGAACAATTTTTAAAAGTCTTTTTCTGGGATGTCCCAGGCCTGATCCTCCTTACTGATGGTTTCTAATGCTTTAATATTCTTTGCCTGGACCATCACTTCCTGTTTCTTTGTATGTTATATCATATTTTGTTGAAACGTGGACATTTTGATATTTCACCGTGCTATCACTGGAATTTAGGCTCTGAGTCATCTTCTCCTTAAGCTTGTTTCCAGCTAGTGTTCTGACAGAGCTTTCTTTGAATATCAGGTACTTAAGGAAAAAAAATGGAAGGAAAAGAAGAAGACATCTTTCTCAGATTGACCTGTGCAATGCCTTCTTCGGAGTTTATCTGAACCATCAGTTTAGAGAATAGTTCCAGGCCAAACCACACGGTCTCCCTGTCCTTTCTGGGCATGCATCTTCTCTTGGGCTTGGATATTTGGCCCCTGGGGATTCCCCCATTCATGCCTACAGGAATGTCATCTCTTGCCTAGAGTACAGTTTCTTCACAGTTGTGGTCACTAAAATGTTCATCCTACAGCGAGCAGTCTTTCTCAGTGGGAAGCACAGCTTGACTGATGCCCCACAGCGTTCTGTAGGAGAGTTTTGAGTGCTGCCTTCTACCTGCGGGGTAAGTTCTGGGACACTGAGTCCCTCCGGCCACCACCAGATACATTGGCAGACGTACCTGCTCCCAGTATGTGCCTGAGGGCCACTCTAACCCCGAAGAAACTGGGACCAGGGGCAGCTTCATGCTGAGCTGGTGAGGGGTGAGATTGGGGCTGGCCAAGGCAGTAGGAGATTCCTACTTTTTTTAACTTGCCGTTTTCTTGATTTGCCATTTGCCATTTACTGCAGTCCTTTAACTGTTTTCTGGAGGGTTCAGAAAGATGTCACTGCCGGTTCTTACTTGTTGTTCTTGCCTTTGTTTTTGAAAGATATTTTTGGGAGGAATGGAATTCGAGGTTAACATTTTTTCTTGCACTTCTTCAAAGATATTGCCACAGTGTCTTCTTTGCTTGCATTGTTCCTGACAAGAAATATGTTGTCTTCCGTAGCTCTGTTCTTCTGTCCATAATGTACCTTTTTCCTCTCAATGCTTACTTTTAAGATTTTCTCTTTAGCACTAATTTTAAAGAATTTAATTATGTTCCTTAGTGTGTGTTTCATCTTTCTTGTCTTGAGTTTGTGAAGCATCTTAGATGAATTGGTTTATAGTTTTAATCAAATTTCAAAAACTATTTCATTGTTTCTTTAAATATTTTTTCCTGTCTTCTGCACCCGCCCCCCCCCCACACACACTTTGAGGACTCCAATTACATACGTGTTGGGCTGCTTGAGGTTTTCCCACAGTTCACGGATATTCTTGTTCATTTATTTTTTTTCATTTTTCTTTCCTTTGTGCATTTCATTTTGAATAGTTTCTATTTCTGTGTCTTTTGATTTTGCACCAAAATCATGAGAAACAGAAGAAAACATAATGAATTTCATCAAAACCCAAAACTTTTGTGCATCACAAGACATGTCAAGAAAATGAAAAGACAGCCTACAGAAAAGGAGAAAGTATTTGGAAAGCATAGATCTGATAAGTGTTTAATATCCAGAATATATATACATATATATAAACTTCTACAGCTCAACCACAAAAAAGACAAACAACCGAACTGAAAAATGGAACTAGGAATACCTATCTCTCCAAAGAAGATATCCAAATGGCCATTAAAAGCACATGAAAAGACACTCGACTTCATTATCCATTAGGGATATGGAAATCAAAACCATAATACAATACCACTTCATGTCCACTAGGATGGCTACTATTTAAACAAGTGAAAATAATAAGCTTATTTGTTAATAAATAATTAATAACAAGTTAATAATGGAGAGGAGATGGACAAATAAGCACTCTCATGTTGTTGGAAGGATGTGAAATGGTGCAGCCGCCTTAGAAAGGAATTTGGCAGTTCCTTGTAAAATGAAATGTAGAATTATCCTCTGTCCTGGCAATTCCACTTCTAGGCATCTACCCAGAAGAACTGAAAGCAGGAACTCAGGCAGATATTTGCACATGGGTGTTCATGGCAGCATTATTCATGATAGCAACCCAGATGTCCATCAACTGATGAGTGGATCATCAAAATATGGTACATCCATGCGATGGAATTTTACCCACCCATAAAACGGAGTGATGAGCTGGCAGCTGCTACAGCATGGATGAATCCTGAAGATATCGTGTTGAGTGCAATAGGCCAGACACAAAAGGACAGCTATTGTTTAATATCTCTTCTATGCAATACTTAGAATAAGCAAACTCATAGGGACAGAAAGCAGAATAGTGGTTAGCAGGTGTCGGTGGAGTGGGGGAAATAGGGAATCATGGCTAAATGAGCATGAGTTTTCGTTTGGGATGATGAAGTTAGTCTGGAAATAGAAAAGTGTTGAATTTATCAATGGACTTAATGTTAAAGAATTGTCCACTTAAAATGGCTAAAATGATTGGTATGGATATTTCACCACAATTGAAAATGAATAAATTAATTTTTAAAAATTAATATGGGAAGTCACATAGATTTGCATATTCAAAAATGTAAGCTCTCATAATATCCTGAAAAGAAAAATCACTACCAGAAGAAGTAAGAAACAGCAAAAGATATGTCATATGTTTCAAACACATCCGTGAGCAAACCTCCATTCTTAAATCCTAGAATGAGTTGAGACTCAGCATCAAGGGATTGAGAAAACCTTCTTGACCAAAAGGGCGAAATGAGACAGTGTCAATGGCTGAGAGATTCCAAACAGAGTCCAGAAGTTATCCTGGAGGTTATTCTTATGCATTAAGTAGATATCACCTTGTTAGTCAAGATGTAGTGGAGAGGCTGGAGGGAAGTGCCTGAAAATGCAGAGCTGTATTCCAGTAGCCATGTTTCTTGAGGATGATTGTATAATGATATAGCTTTCACAGTGTGACTGTGTGATTGGGAAAACCTTGTGACTGATGCTCCTTTTATCCACCTTATCAACACTCAAGTAAAACTTATGGAATAAAAATAAATAATAGGGGGAACAAATGTTAAAATAAACTTAGATTGAAAGGTTAGTGATCAATGAAAGGGAGGGGTAAGGGGTATGGTATGTATGAATTCTTTTCTGTTTTCTGTTTATTTCTTTTTCTGAATAGATGCAAACGTTCCAAGAAATTATCATGATGATGAATATGCAACTATGTGATGATATTGTGAATCACTGATTATATATGTAGAATGGAATGATCATATGTTAAGAATGTTTATGTTTCTTTCTTGTCATTTTTTAAAAAAAATTAATAAAAACACAAGGCCATTCTTAGTGGGTGGCAGATACACAATTTTATGTGGACACACTGAGAACTCATCAAAAAAAAAAAAAAGGCCAATACAAATTGAAAAAAAAGAAAATCAACTTCATTACCAGTCAAAGAAATGCGAATTTCTCTCTGTCCAGTTAGCAAGCTTTTTAAACCGCCCATACCCAGTGCCCGAGCCCGGCGTGCAAAGGCTCGCTTGGACGTGAGGAGCTGGGTGTGACACAACCTTCTGGGTGTGATCCAGAAGTTCTGCTTCTAGGAATTTTTCCTAAGGAAATCATCCAGAATGCCAAGGCTTCAGAACAATGGCATTCATAACGCAATTATCTATAATAGAAAACTAATCATTTATAAAACCGCATCTGGAGGCGGGGCTGAATCATCACCAAAATACACCCCATAGTCCACATCGGTCCCGCGTGGGCTTTGTGCCTGGAGGAGCTTTCCGCAGAGTCCTCGACAGCCTCTGCATGCCCGACTCATCGTCACCCCCATTTCTCAGCGCCCCCCCCCCCCCAACACACACCCCGAGGCTAGCATTCCTTGTCTGCAACTGCAAACAAGCCACATCCCTGGGGATATTGGTAGCAAGCTCGGGAAACGGTCACCACTTGATGCTAAATGCAAAGGAGGGCCCAGGATCCTTCCATGATGTGGAGCGGAGACAGGTGCAAACTTGCTCTAAGGGCGGCACGCAGGGAAATGGGGAAGCGGAGGCCCTGCAGCACTGGCGCGTGTCTGGGGCAGCTGGGACCTGCTGCGGCAATGTGCGCGGACCCGGGTGGGGGGGGAGGGCGGCTGGCCCCTGCCCGGTGCCCCCAGGCCGCCCTGCCCTCTGGGGACCTCAGCTCCTGTGACGCAGCCAGAGGCCCCCACTGAGATGGGTGTCATCACCAACGGGGAAACTGAGGCCCACAGAGGTCAGCTCTCTTATCCAAGAGCACGCGGTTCAGAAAGGGGCACATCTGCCCCTGCGCCTTGCAGACAACAAGCCATGCCCTAAGGCGCCCCGGCCCCCGCCCCACCCCCACCCAGGGCGCGCAGGCACCCAGGGTGAGGTGGGCACGCGGGGTGGGAGGCCCTGGTCACTGGGGCTAAGAAAGGGCCCACGCAGCTGGTGAATTGCAGGAAAACAGCCCTGGCCGGCCCGCAGCAAGGAGAGAAGGAACATTGTTTTTCACTCCCCCCCACCCCCCCAGGAAAATGAAACCCGTTATCTCAGAGCTTCCCAAAGCCGTGCCC
>PVIY010032872.1:0-28617 GCA_004026745.1 Myrmecophaga tridactyla
CCTGGTCTCCATTTTAATCCACTTGCTTTATTTTGCCTGGAGTGATGAGTTGAATGGGAAAGAGGGAATCAGCCTTGGGAACAGCCAGAGGTACAGAGAGCACCTTGGACGAAACCTGCGTGGCCCAGCTGAGGGCTACAAGCAGAGGAATGCTGGGATGAAGTCTTGCTGAGTGTAACCTGAGCCAAAGGGGGGGGCACAAGTACCCCATATGTCCACAAGGGCTGTTGGGCCCTACCACCCCAGGAGCAGATTCCTTGCCTGTTCTGCCTCTCCTTATTCATCAACGGGACGAGAATAGTCATATAAACATCGTTTATTGTTGTGTGGCCTATGTTTTTTTTAACATTTTTTTAATTGTAAAATATATCAAAAATACAAAACAAAGAAAGAAAAAAGCAATAATTGTCAAAGCACACTTCAACAAGCAGCTACAGAACAGATCCCATAGCTTGTCCTGGGCTACCATTCCATGATCTCAGATTTTTCCTTTTAGCTGCTCCAAAACACTGGAGTCTAGAAGGAATATTAATATAGTGATTCAGCAGCCATACTCATTTGTTAAATCCCATTTTTTTGTTATATCTCCTCCTCCTCCTTTCATCCCTCTCCCATTCTATAGGGATCTTTGAGGAATGCTTGTTCTGACTTTTTATGCTGAGAAGGGGTGTCCACATTGAAGGATAGGGGGATGCAATCAACTGATAATCCTGGAGAGGCTGGTCCCTCTGGGTTTCAGGATTATCTAACCTAGGAACCCTTTTGGAATTATGTGTTCCAGGAAGGCAAACCTAGAGCCTGAAACATTTATAGAGTCTCAGTTTGAGCCCTAGGTGCTTTGTTTTTTTTTAATAGATAGATATTTATACACAAAATAGTTTCTTACAAAAAATTAAAATCAACTTAAAAAAACAACAAATCAAACAGGAGCAGCGATGGGCTGAGGCATATGCTTGGCACCCAGTGCTGGCTGAGGCCGCAGGGCTGGTTGCAAGCTGGGGAGGAAAGGTAAGAAGGGATGAGGCTGCTCAGTCACCCTTCTGCTTGGGTGCTTGCACGGTCCCATTGGCCAGAGCAGCGGGTAGCTGGGGATGAGGTGTTTAGTATCTGAGAGGTGCCTCGAAGGGTGTAGGGACGCTGCAGGTAGGTGCTGAATTGCTTCCCATAGAGTGGGTCATGGAGGGAGAAGATCTGGAGCCGACAGAGGGACAGGCCTTGGCTGGGCTCCAGCTGCACGGCTCAGCATGCAAAGTCATGGCAGCAGGGCTGGAGAACTCAGTAGCAGGTGCAGATGGTGCTGAAGCCGCCCTTGTCCAGCAGGCGGCCAGTCCCTTCAGCTTGCTCCTCGGCAAAGAGCTCAAAGGCCAGGCAGGTCAGCTCCTCTAGGCTCCCACCCCCATCCAGAGCTGCCAGGGCAAGGGCCACATCTCGGAAGTCCACCAAACCCTTGGCTAAAGGCACTAGCACACTCTTCCTGGCTGATCATTCGACTCCGTCCTGGCTCTGCCCCAGTGTCCACACAGCCAGGGGACAGTCCAGCTTTCCAAAGCACCTTCCCCAGTTCCCAGAGCTGCGGCTCCAACACCATCTTCAGCTGGCCCACCACAGTCACTGGCAGGTTTCCCAGAAACTCACATGTGGTGGCTGGAATGCCCAGGGCCTGTGCCATGACCCTGTGCACATTGTTGGCATAGAGGGTGGGGTCCCTGCTCCCCTCAGGGCTGCGGTGGTACCCAGGGAGAAACACTACATCCACCATGCTGCAGGGCTGCGAGGCTGAGCCAGAGGACTTGGAGTCCTCCAGGGCCCTCTGTGCCCAGCTGTGGGGAGCAGATGAGGTCAGGCTGCACAGGCACCCCTGCCATGAAGGCTCCCAGTCTGAACTTAAGTAAAGCCTTCTTGTTGGAACAGGTGCCCTCAGGAAACAACAAGCCCCAGGGCCACTTGCAGCCTGAGGTTGTCCCTCTTCGAGCCTCCTCAACTGCTTTATGCCAAGAAGCCATGTCATGAGGGTACACCAGCATGGCTTGGTTGAAACGAAGAAGGGCTCCGATGACAGGCACAGAAGGGTTTCCAGCTGGGGACGTGACCTTGGGCAGGTCCCAGGACAGCAGTATGATAGGGTCAAAGAAAGTGGAGTGGGGGGCAGCAATGAGGACAGGGGCCTGAAGGCGGGAGGCCTGCTGACCCCAAACGCGAATCCTGGGGAAACCCAGCAGGAGAAAGAGCAGGCGGCTGGGGCCAGTGCCCGATGGTGGCACAGCTTCCTCCATCCTGTAGCTGGCTCCTGGAGCTGCTCTTCAGTGAGACTTGCTACTTGCAGCCAGGCAAAGGGCCACAGAAGAAGGGGGACAAGAAAGGCCAGAAGCATTCGGATGGGGGCCAGCAGGGTCCCCAGGGGGCAGAACTTAACCCTCTGGAGGCGGGAGAGATGTAACTCATGCATGGAGGGGTTGGGAGGCGCCAGGATCCCGGAGTGGGGTTGAGGGGTCCCAGTCTCCCTGACTTCCCTCGTTCATAGCGGAACAGCCGGTCCCGTGCTGTCAGGCCCTCATCCCCCCAAATCCCACACTAGGTGGGGCTTCCAGCACCCCAGCTCCTCTATGCCTGCCAGGGCACCCCTAGGTGTTCTCAAGAGACATCAGGAATGATGGTGTGGCCTGGTTTTAAAATAAACCAGGAACAGGACTTATAGGAAACCTCTCCTAGGATACAGGCTTTCTCCTAAGAGGTGATAAATTAGATGGAGAGAAAAAAGTGGAATGATTCCTGCCAAAAGGAGATGATGTTTACAATGAGAATGTTTCCCATGTTTACAATGAGAATGTTTCCCATGGGATGAGTGTTTCTTGTCACTGTGGTGGAAGCAGCTGATGAAGCCTGGGAAATACCAGTTACCTCGCTGCATTTACTACTCACAATCCTTTTAGGAAGATAATGTTATCCTAGTTACACATGGGGAAACTGAGGCTCCATTAGGCTGAGTCAGATGTCCATTGGAAGACACAGAATTGGTGCTTGAACCAAGACCTCAGCAGCCTCATGAGCTGTTCTAGTTTGCTAGCTGCTGGAATGCAATATACCAGAAACGGAATGGCTTTTAAAAAGGGGAATTTAATAAGTTGCTAGTTTACAGTTTTAAGGCCGAGAAAATGTCCCAGTTAAAAACAAGTCTATAGAAATGTTCAATCTAAGGCATCCTGGAAAAGATACCTTGGTTCAAGAAGGCCAGTGAAGTTCAGGGTTTCTCTCTTGGCTGGAAAGGCACATGGTGAACACAGCATCATTTGCTAGCTTCCTCTCCAGCTCCCTGGAAGGTGTTTTCCTTCTTCATCTCCGAAAGTTGCTGGCTAATGGACTCTCTGCTTCATGGTTCTGCAGCATTCTCTGCTCTCTCAGAATCTCGTGGCTTTCTCTCTTGATGTTCTTTTTTATAGGATTCCAGTAAAGTAATCAAGAGCCACCCTAATGGGTGGAGTCACTTCTCCATCTAATCAGGTTTAATACCCACTCGTGATTGAGTCACATCTCCATGGGGATAATCTGATTAAAGTTCCCAACATACAGTACTGAATAGGGGATTAGAAGAAATTGTTGCTCTCACAAGATTGTTTAGGATCAAAACATTGCTTTTTAGGGTACATAAATCCTTTCAAACCAGCACAGAAGCCCATAGATTTTAGCCACCATGCTGATTTCCCTCTCATGAATTCAACAGGCCAGAACCATCCTTCTTTTAGTTTCCCATGAAATCCCAGCTTCTCTGCTTTCCCTATTTCTTCCTCTTTATCCTCTTGTTCCTTTCTCCACTTAGGCTCCCTGTTTTTCCTTGGTTTGTTAACAGTCTTTCCTCCATTCTGTTTTTGGGGTCTCCATGAGTGGTCTTTGCCCAATCCATCAGTAATTAATCCTCAAAAAATGATCAGAGACAGATACATGCATTTTTATTTATTTTGGAAAAAATGACATATATACAAAAAAAGCAATAAATTTCAAAGCACATATATACAAAAAAGCAATAAATTTCACTGCAACAATTAGTTATAGAACAGATTTCAGACTTTGGTATGGGTTACAGTTGCACAGTTTTAGGTTTTTCTTTCTAGCTGCTCCAAGACCCTGGAGACTGAAAGAAATATCAATATAATGATTCAGCAGTTATACTCATTTGTTAAATCCTATCTCCTCTGTTATAATTCTACCTTCTCCTTTGATCTTTCTCCCCCTCTTTAGGGGTGTTTGGGCTATGCCCATTCTAACTTTTTCATGTTGGAAGGGGCTGTTGATAATTTGGGATGGGGAATGGAACTAGTTGATTATCTGGAGAGGCTGGTCCCTATGCGTTTCAGGACTTATCTAGGAACCCATCAGTGCATGGAACATTTGTAGAATCTCAGATAAAGCCCGAGGTGTTCTTTAGGGTTGGCAGGAATGGTTTTGGTTGGGGTTTGGCAAACCATGATAAATAGCAATATCTAGCTGAAGCTTGCATAAGAGTAGCCTCTTGACTGTATTTGAACACTCTCAGCCACTGATACCTTATTTTGTTATACTTCTTTTCCCCTTTTGACCAGGAAGGCATTGTCAATGCCAGGCATTTAAAAAATCTTTGTATTTTCTCTGAGGCTTGAAAAATAATAGATACTAAAAATAACATATTCACTGAATGGAGGACCAACAAATGGCTCCCTCTTAGATGTTGGTGTCCGGCTGAGGATAAGTAAACCAGAAATTTATGCAGGCCCCAGAGCAATAATTCGCAACTACATTTGGATGGGTCGGCCAAGCTTTCCAAGGGGTTGCATCAGAATCTGAGCCTGGCTTTTTCGGCTATTTTCTCCTGTGCTGATTCCAAATCCCCTGGGGTAAGGGCCAGGAAATCAGTATTAAAGAGTTCCTTTGAAATACTTAAGATTAGGCCAGTTTGAGAAGTGCTGGACTTGAAGGAGTAAACCATTGTTTTTCTCCTTTCGTGTTCCTCCAGATCGCCTGCTCTGAAGTTTTGGGATAGAGTCTGTGAATATAAATATCGATAAACTCCCTCTGGAGATCCTGTGGCAGGTGGTTCCAGGACTCAGATTTAAGAACGCTGTTCTAGAGCTGAGGTTCTCTAACGTGAGCGAGCCTCAGGATCCCCCTGAGGCCTTGTTAGGCACAGATTGCTGGGCCCCACCCCAAGAGTTTCCGATTCAGTAGGTCTGGGATGAGGCTGGGAATTTGCATTTGTAATAAATCCCCAGCTGATGCTGATGCGGCTCGTTGGGGAACCACACTTTGAGAACCACCTCTCTAGACTCGTCTGTTACGTTAAAGCATAGATGGCCCTCAGACCGGACCAGGGACTTCTATTCACTTCCATCTAAGGGGTGTAACAGTAGCAACATCTGAGATGCCAGGCTGTTTCGGAAATCACTAGCCTCCTTACTTAGTACAGAGCCCTGCTGGTACATAGGTGCAGTGAGGTGTTCTTCCAGTTACTCTTAAAACCAGTTATTGGGGAACTTGGGCCTGCGATTCCATTCTTAACTCAGACATTTGTGAATGAGTGAATGCCACAGGGAAGCCATTTACTTTTCTCTGGCTTGACTTCCCCTGGTTTGCTGAGTGTGACATGTTGAGGAGATGAAGCGAGGATGCATTTGAACACATTCAGAGGAAGTTTAAGGCACAAGGTACGACTCCTGGCCGTTATCTTCAGTGTCTGACTGGGAGATGAGGAGTGTGGCTTCTGGTTCTCGGCGTTTCACTAACGTGCTGGGCGATGTGAAATAAGCGATGAGGCCTCTGCTGCTTCACCTGTGAAACAGGGATTGAGCTGGATGCTTCTTTTTTTTAATTTTTTAATTAATTAATTAATAATTAATTTTGAGCTGGATGTTTCTTGCAGCTTGAAAATCAATCCTGTCCCCTACCCCAACCCCTGCACTCGGGATTTGCTTCATTCTTTTTTTTTTTTTTTAATTTTTAATGATAAAAAAATCACATATCTATAAAAAAGCAATGAATTTCAAAGCACTTTGTAACAATTAGCTATAGAATGGATTTCAGAGTTTGGTATGGGTTACAGTTCCACAATTTCAGGTTTTTCCTTCTGGCTGCTCCAAGACACTGGAGACTAAAGGAAATATCAATATGATTCAGCAGTCATGCCTGTTTGTTAGATCCTATCTTCTCTATTATAACTCCAAAGATCTCCCTTGATCTTTCTCCTAGTCTTTAAGGGGATTTGGGCTAAGCTTCATTCTTATGCCAGTTTATACAGAGGTTATTTTTCAACTCTTTTTCAGAGTGTAGTCTAGGTTTTGTTTGAGCACCCAGCATTCCATGTGAAATATTTAGGATGCTTGGAGGAGGTGGGAAGAAAAGTATAAGGATCATTTAAAACAAAACAAGGCCAAACAAAAGCAAAAAGCCAGCAAAACATGGGCTGCCAGCCCCCTGCAGAGCTGCACGACTTATGAGTATGCTCTCGCTCTCAAGCCTTTCACAGAAGAGACAAACATTCCATGTGTCGTGAAACCAGATCTGTAACCTGAGAAAAGATGAAATTGCTTAACCAGCTCAACTCATGTCAGTTTTTATCTGAGAAGAGAAAAAAAATCCCCTTGAACAAGAGAGGTACAGAAGTCCTTATCTGTCTAGCTCCTGTACTCTCTTGTATAAAGAAATGTTGCAACACAATTCTACCACTGTTTTCAGTGAACTTTCCAGACATCTGCTCTCTTTTCCAACCCTTGCCATCACTCTCACCTGTGCTCTGACTCATCCTCTGCAGCTACGTACAGGGCAATGCCAGCTGCTCTCTGCTTTTGTGAAGGAAAGAATGGACTTAGAGCAGATCCTGAACAGGGTGGAGCCTCAAGGATGCAGGTGGACACAGAGCAAAGGGAACCAGGCATCCCAGCAGAAGATGGCATGTGCGCGGAGGACGAATCTCTCCCTCTACAGTTCACAAGGGGCCGAGGCTCACAGCCAGCTGCTGAGGAAGGCAGGGCAGGTGGCAGGGTCCCTGTTTCCTCAGGAAGGAATCTGAGAGGTCAAATTATTTCCCTTAATCCTTTGGGAAGGACTGTTATCCATCTGACTCTTCAATGTAGCCTGGAAGATCAAAAGAATCAGAGTCTCTTTGCCACTTAACCCAGAGAAGGTCCTTGATAATGAGCATCTTCTCAGTGATGGGGAGAAGCCTTGGCTTGCACAAGGGGGTAGGGCTGGGGGGCAAGTAAAACAAAGGTGGCTTACTTGGAGTCAGAGATGAAGAATATGGACTGGGGAGGCGTTGGCTCTAGGGGTAGCCTGGGGAGTACAGAACTCCTGAGTCCTGGTCAGTCCTTAGTAGGAGTTTATTAAACTGAATTCTGCAGTAAGTTTGGTGACTAAGCTAAACAGAATTAGACCTCAAATGGAATCTTTGCAAGCTTTAGCTGCTTTACATGTTTACTTGTAGTTTGCAAGCTGCATTTAAGATTGTCTACTGATGGCTTTAACATTCATTCTCATTTGTATGTTTACGTTCTTTCATCTATAAGGGGAGAGCTCAGTCCCAGAGGCCACTTCCTGGGAGGGAAAACAAGCTGTTGGGCAGCAAAGGCTGAGGGAGAGGACAGGGGGTTGCTATTGCAACAGCCTTAATCTGGGGAGCAACACTGGGTTGTTGAGTAATTGTAAGACCATCAATAAGATGCCAAAAGAGTACAAATGCACAAGAAACAGCTCTGGAAACTAAGTTTTACAGCAATGTTCTGGACTGACAGTAAGAATATTTAGCCAGCATTGCTAGAGTTATGAGACTCTTTGACATAAAATAGTGTTGTAATGGTCTGTTTACTTGTCCACAGCCACATCTAGATTACAAGGTCCCTTTGGGTGGGGCCCATCCTTGTCTCTGCACTGACTTTCTCTCACTGTTTATTAGATTTAGGCATTTAGTAGTTATTTTTAAATTAAATTATTGAAGGCAATTGATGATGGAAATGGGATAACTTAAATATGCCATCTTCTAGATAAATTGGCTTCATCTTAAATCCATTTTGTAACAAAGGGAAGGATAAATAAGTATGTTGATGAATACACGATTGAATAAAAAGGAGATCAAAATGGTAAATAAGACAGACAAATAAGAAGACAAATAAGACATCAGTAGCCTCTTGGCCTGCCCAGGGGGAATTGAGGCTCTGAGCATCCCCTGCTTGAAAGAATGTTTTGGGCTCTTCAGAGGTCTGTGGTAGTCTAGCCGAATTCTGATGGAGACCAAAGGGATGAGGGCAAGGTCTTTGGCTTGATTCAGATATGAACCCCTTAGCGTTGCTCTGCTCTCCAGCCCAGGCTGCAGCATGGAAACCAAATCCACCTCGTCCTAACAGAATGATGGCGTGAGCCATCCTTGCCTCCTCAGAGATCCTTCTTGTGGAGTGATTTCTCTTCCTTCCCACAAGGGCTGGAGCTGTGCCCCACGTCCCAGGAGAATGTTGCCATGAGGATCTCTTCTTGCAGGACCACCCACGTCCTGTGTGTCAGCTTCCCCCTCAGTTCCCCCCCACCCCACCCCAAGGCCCCCTTCCCATGGTATTCTGTTCTGTGAGCATAAGTAGGACTGGGTAACCCTAGTTAAAAGGACCAGTCTCCAAGAGGTGGAGACTCTCATGGTGGGAGAGCAGAACTGAAAGCCAGAGGAGAAGTCTTTGGGAAAACGGGCCACCAATTCCTTACTTCTAGCAGTCAGTTGTTTATATGCTAGATATCATCCCAGGCAGTGTAGATTACACACACACACACACTTTTCCTCTCCAGAACCTTGCTAAACAAATGGAGGAGGCAATCAAATGCACAGTTATTTTGATAAAGGCAATGTATAATAAGAGCAATCACTTTTGATTAAATAATGATTTCCTGATTCTTATATCTTGGTAAATTATAAATTGCCTTTCTTGACCCTCTTTTATTCCCATTAACCTTTCTTTCCTTGTTCCCTTTATCTGATTGCCCCTTCCAATTCATGAACAATGACACATAATGACAGATCTTGTGGAAAGCAAGAACAAGAAAACAATAACTTTTCAATCAATTCTTGTTAGCTGGAGAACACCTGAGATTGGAAGGGCCAGGTGGGTTGTTGCTCCTGGCAATTGAAGTAATTAATTTATACTCTGAGAAAGCTCAGTTACAAATGTTAGGTTCACCGGAGGCCTGGGGTGAGGTTGTCAGGACAGAAGGGTGTCACCAGGTGGCGTCCAAGTCACCAAGGCTCCCAGAAAGGACTCGAGGCTCCCGGCTCGGGCTCTGCTTCTTATGTCTGTTCTGTGCATTACATGTGGCATTGGGAAGTCACGCTGGGCCTCAGTTTCTTCATTTGCAGCAAGGCAATATTATCTACTCGATCCATCTGATAGGGCTGTTCTAAGAATGAAATGAGTTCATCCATGTTGTAAACTCCACCCGGAGCCCACAGCAATGTGCTTAGCGGCTACCTCTCATTTCAGGGAAGCTCGATAGACTCTCTGGCTTCGAAGGCCTCTCTGGCCCTCATGTTTCTTGGTTCATTGTAAAAGGGGTGAGATTGGCAGATATCCAACACCCCGTTAAGTTAGGGAAGTGATTCGGTGATTTCCCCACCATCTTTTCATGGACTCAAATGACTTTATCAGGCATCCACTCGGGTGCTACGTACATGATTTTATTTCAATTCAATCATTTTAACCACCCCACAAAGAAGGTGTTTCCTTCTCCCTGCGGTAGAGGAAGAAACGATGGCTTGGAAGAGCTCACGATTCAGGTCAGAGGCCACACAGGGATTTAAACTCAAGATCACTCTTCTGCACTCCGCCTCACCGACTCTCCACCTTGATATATTTGGAAATGATCTTCTCATCAAGCCATTAGGGCCCTGTACATCCAAATAGGCCTTTGAGAAAGGAGAGAACAGATGATGGGATCTTTTTAAAAGGCACTTTCCATCAGGACCATTTGTTGGGGCCAGCTGTGGGTCTGTGAAAGCCCGTGCCCACTTTCTCCAGCATCCCTCGGGGTGATGCCACCTTGCAGAGCCCACAGAGCACATCTTCCCAGCCTTAAGTAGGTCTCCTGAGGTTGCCCAATTGCTTTCCAGGAATCAGGCCAGATGGACACATCAGGTAGAAGCCTAGATGGGGAACAGCCTATGAGCAGAGCAGGGTAGTGGGTGAGGGGCAGGCTTTACTCTAACTCCCTTTCTGGTTGTGCTGCCGTCATCTCCTGGCCTGCTTTCACTTGTCCCCAAGGCCTTTGCAAGTAGGGAGAGTTGAAGGACAGATTGGAGCTGGCCAATCAGGAAACAGTGTTCTCTAATCAGGTCAGCCCAGCAGCCCCTCGTCTAACCCAGCTGGTTCTTTGTCTTTTGCCTGGAGAGCATTCCGTTTTGTAACAGTGAAACTGACCTCAAGCTAGGCCACTCTGTTCTAATCCTTGTTTGAGCTAAACAAGCATGATAGCTACCCCCAGGGAGGAGTGCTGTTTTGCTGCAGGGTCTCCAGGAGGGGGCGTAGCTGTTTCATGTCAGTGTGATTGTATGAATAGGCTGAGGCGGTTCATTTAGCCAGGGAATCAGCAAATGACATCTCTCCCTGCTCGGACTGCTTGGGTAGCTAAGGGGTACCCAAATGACATCTCTCCCTGCTCGGACTGCTTGGGTAACTCCCCGAGCAGTTGCTGGATTTTCCTCATACACAGAAGAATCCAAATTTGCCACAGATGTGGAAAATAGAGCCCCATAAAGTCCGTAAGAGAAGGCATTGTGGTTCAATGTGGTTCAATCTTCTCCATAGAAGATCATTATACAAAAATCAATTTGCATTTTTCTGCACTAACCCAGTTTAAAAACAAAATTTTAATGGGTATATTTATAAGAGAAAGGAAAAATATAGGGTATCAGAAATAAATCTAATGAAATATATGCATGACCTTCAGAGAGAAAATCATAACGCTTCATTTATTTAACTATTCTTCAAGAGATGGATATGTTCATAATAGAAAGATCCACTGTTATAAGATTTCAGTTCTTCCTGAACTGATCTATAAATTCTGTGTGACTCCACCCAAATTCAGACAAGGGTTTGTGAGGAACAAGATAAGATGATTCTATCATTGTAAAAAGCAAAGAGCCAAAAAATAGTTAAGAAATTTTGAAGAAAGTAAGACACGTGACTTGCATTGTAAGATTCAAAGACTTATTAAATTAAGACAGCATGGTATTAATCCAGAAAGAGACAAACAGACCCACAGAATAGGATAGAGAGCCTGGAAACAGTGTCCCGTCTGTGTTAAGACTTGATACATACCGTAGTGGGACAGATCAGTAGAGAAAGGAACTATTTAACTAATGGCATTGGGAATTTGATAACCCATGTTGAAAAAAACCCCACAGAACATTAAGTTCTAGGTGAGAAATGTGCAAAGTAGAACTTCAAGATTTTGAGAAGAAAATATAGAAAATTGCTTTTAAGATCATTGTATAGACAATTATCTTCATTAAAACACCAAAAGTACAAACCATAAGGAAAAATTAGTGGTAAATTTGCCTGCATTAAAATGTAAAGTTTCTTGGGTGAGCAATGGTAGTTCAGTGGCAGAGTTCTCTCCTGCCATACTGGAGACCTGGGTTTGATTCCCAGTGCCTATCCATGTGAAAAAAAGTAAAGCTTCTTTTCATCAAAATACAGTACATATGGTGTATTGGAGAGGCTGGAGGGAAGTACCTGAAACTATTGAGCTGTGTTCCAGTAGCCTTGATTCTTGAAGACAATTGTATAAAAATGTAACTTTTACAGTGTGACTGTGATTGTGAAAACCTTGTGTCTGATGCTCCTTTTATCCAGGGTATGGACAGATGAGTAAAAAAATGTGGATAAAAAAAATAATAAATAAATAAATAGGAGGTACAAAGGTAGTTGAGTGGTAGAGTTCTTACCTGTCCTGTGGGAGACCTGGGTTCGATTCCAAGTCCAAGCACCTTCCAAAAACAAACAAACAAACCAAAATTCAACAAATGGTGCTGCAATAACAGGATACTCTCGTGGAAAAAGAATAAAATGTGACCCTGCCTGCAGCCTGCAAAAATAAATAATAGGGGGGATAAGGAGTAAAATAAATTGGGTAAATGGAAATACTAGTGGTCAGTGAGAGGTAGGGATAAGGGGTAGGGATGTATGAGTTTTTTTCTTTTTTCTTTTTATTTCTTTTTCTGGAGTGATGCAAATGTTCTAAAAAATTATCATGGTGATGAATACACAACTATGCGATGATACCGTGAGCCACTGAGTGTACACCGTGTATGGACTATGTGTGTGTGAAGATCTGTCAATAAAAATATAAAAAAAAACCAGTATAAAGACAGCATGAAAGAAGAGACAAATGCACACTGGGAGAAGGCATGTGCAGCACGGCAGCCATGCAGGTGTGCTGCTGGGTCTCAGGAGAGAAGCCCCTGGGAGGAGGGTTGGCGCTGAGGCCAGGCTCTCGCTGATCCTAACCAATGACTGAGCACGTGGCGGGGCGGGGGGGCTCAGGGTCAGGCCATTGCTGCCCACGGTGGGCCACCATCAAAGGACAGATTTCTTTCTGGGGCTCCCTGTGGGCCTGGCCGAGACTTTCTCAGAGCTGCCCTTGAGATTGAAGCTCTCCCCACCCAGCCCTCCCTCCTCCACTCTCTCCTTTTACAGAGGTCTAAAGATCTCCCTAACACCCCTGTTCCCTTCTGCTTGGTCCTTCATGGGCACTCGCCCCTGCACACCTCTTGCACACCTACTCCTACCTTGGTGTCTGCTTCTTGAAAGAACCGAACAGACATAGTTTATAAATGACAAAGTCTTGATATCCAGTAGTAAAAATGAACAAAGTACAGATTGATAAGAAAAAGGCAAATGATTCAACAGAAAATAAGGCAAAAGACACAAACAATTCCTGGAAAAGGACATCTAAAAGGCTAATAAATCCGGGAAAAGAGGTTTGCTCTCACACGTGGCCAGGGAGATATTAATTAAAGCAAAATGGGATTCTATTTTATTCCCATTGGATTGGTGAAAACCAAAAACATTTGCCAAAGTATTGGGGAGGATATGGAACATGTGCTACTTACTGAGTGTAAATTGCAAGGACCATTTTGGAGAGTGATTTAGTAATTTCTCATCTAGTAAAGCTGAGGGGTTACTAACCTACTACCCATCAATTCCACTTAAACTCTCCTACATGTGCAGAAGGAAACATGCAGGAAAATATACTGCAGAATTGTCTGAAATAGGCAAAAGAAGAACTCCACAAAAACAGAGTAAATGTCCAAGAGAAAAAATGGACGAATAAATTGTGGAATAGCCATACGCTAGAATACCATATTTATTTATTTATTTAATTTTTTTACATGGGCAGGCACCAGGAATCCAACCCAGGTCCTCGGGCACAGCAGGCAAGCGTTCTTACCTGCTGAGCCACCGTGGCCCGCCCAGAATACCATATTGCTGTGAAAATAGATAAACCAAGACAAAAATTCCCACATGGTAAGGAAGTGGAGAACTGAATTTGGCTATTAGAAGCTCTAATAATATCTATTTTTAAAAAGTGAAAAAAGGGGGAGAAAAAGAGACTTTTGTTACTCCTCCACACTATAGGAACTATTGGCAACTACTTCTGCAATAATTGGTCACACTAACTCCTGAAGGAGAGAAAGGCTGATTTTGTAAACCCTTTATCTATTAGAAACAGATGGTAAAGAATCGTTAAGGATTTTTCGTCATCAGCCCTGGCAGCTGTTGAAATTGCTAGATGCTTGGTGGGACTCTTAAATGTCCGCCTTGGGCCTGGCATTCAGAAGTACAAATGAGAGGAGAGGGGAGCTTTGATATGGGGTGGGGAGGGGCTGGGGGTGGAGCTGCAGGACCCCAGGTGTGTGCCGCTGCTGGGAGCTGTCTGCATCTAGCACGAGGCTGACAGTCCAGTCCGGCTGCTGCCCCACGGGTGCAGTTCTGGAATGCTTACTAAGTCGCAGGAACCTGCTGCAGGCTGGTGATGAAATTACAGACGGCAGGGTCTGGCCTCGACTGTGTGACCTGAGAGGGGGAACCTCCCTTCTGGCTCCTGGCTTTGGAAACCATCCAGGCCTTTCTGCCAGGGCCTTGTCCCTAGCTGCCTTCCTGATCTGGGACTGACAGCTTACCGTCCCCTCCCTTCCCATAGGAAAGCTATCATTGACTGTCACCACAATCAAGCCAAAGATGTATTAAACAGTAACAGAGAGAAGACCTGGGCTAGGGTTGAACAAAGGGGAGCCATATCAGGGCTGGCACCCAAAGGGCTCCCAACATGGTTTTCAATAAAGAGGAGCCCTTTATCTTGTTCAGCAAATATTTATTAAACTTTACAATGTAGTCAGGGGACAACAGGGAATAAGATTTGGACCTTGTCCTCAAGCCACTTAAAGCTCAGAGAAGACAGATGTGTGAATGAGCAATTACAAAAGGATGAGATAAGGGCTAAGATAGATGAGAAAAGGGTGCAATAGTGTCCACTGGAGACAGAGCCAACCTAACCCTGGGAAGACTGACAGGACCTTCTGGGGAGGGGACAAATCAGCTGAGACCCGAAGGCCAGGGCTTAGGCAGATGTTCTGTGCAGAGGGGAGGGTGGGATGGGTATGACTGTCACGAGGTGCACGGAGAAACTTCCAGGCTGGAAACAAGGGCCTGGGGGCAAGGAGCAAGGGCAAAAGGAAATAGTAGGACCAAGCATGCCTTGGTGGGGGGCATGCTGGGGTCAGGAATCTAGGCGAGACACTGGGAAGTGTCTGACATTCTTTTGGAAGCCTACCTTCCCTCTCCTTTCCTTCCCCTCTCTTTCTCCTTCTCTCCCTCTTTTTTTTTTTTCTGTCCCCCTCTTCTACGCATGTGGGAATTTAGTGGTGATTCCAGATGGGAGATGATGGTGGCAGTTGTCGCCAGGGGAAGTGTGTGTGGCAGGCAGGACGGCCCCTCTCCCAAAGATGTCGCAGGACCAGTGAGTATGTTCCCTTATGTGGTAAAAGGGACCACGCAGATGTTAAGTATCTGAGATCAGGAGATTATCCTGGATTATCTGGAGGGGGGCACAGTGTAATCACAAGGGTCCTTAAAAGATGGGAGAGGATGGCAGAAGACAGAGACTTGCAAATGGAGGAAGGGGCCATGGGCCACGGCAGCAGGTGGCCTCTGCATGCTGGACATGGTGAGGGCAAGGATTCTCCCCGAGAGCCTCCAGACCACACGGCCCTGCTCACATCTTGATTTCAACCACCCAGAGGAACCCATTTCAGACTTCTGACCTCCAGAACGCTAAGATAAAGAAGTCTGTGTTAAGTTACTAAGTTTGTGGGAATGTGTTACAGCAGCAATAGGAAACTAATACAAGGTGAAAAGGTTCAAGAGTGATTTAGGAAATGATCTGATTGGAGGAAAGGGGTGTGAGAGAGTCACTGGACTTCTGGTTTAGGCGACAGGGTGACCTGTGGCACCACCCCCCGAGCGAGGGGAGGTGGGGGGGGCGACCACACAGTCGGTTTTGGACACATCAGGGTTGAGGCATCCATGGGACTTGAAGGTAGGGATATTGAGTAAGCAGCTGCGTGCCAGGAGAAGTCTGACCTGGAGACTGAGGCTTTACCTGGGAATTGAGGTCCCGGACCAGGTTGAGGTAGCCCGTGGAGAGGGACACTGAGAAGGAAAGAGACCCGAGGACAGAGTCTGTCATTTGAGGGAAAATCTCCTTATATGTAGAGACACAAAACAAAACATAGCCCAGTGAATTCTTTGCTCTCGTATCCTCTTTGGATCTTAGGAAACTTCCTCTTCTGCACAAATGAGCAGGCTTTGATTCTCTGCTTCTGGATTCACCCTCTCATTCCCAGACAAAAGAGGCCATGTACAGGGGCTTAAAAATGCTCCTGCCTCTAGGCCGGACCCTTGCAGCACCGCTCTTCCTGGCTGTGAATATTAGGATCTGCATACAGCTGTCTTTGCATAACAGCAGTCATACCCTGGCTAGCTAAGCTAGGCCGGCTTTCCCAACATCATCCCCACTGCCCCCAAAGATAAGCCTCAGATGCCAGCTGACTGTCTGGGCCATCTCCTGACCCCCTTCTCTGCCTGTTTGTTCCCGACTTGTTCTTACTCTCTTTTAAGCGCTGCTGCTGTCCCTCCCAGGAGATGGCAGGCTTCCTGGCTCTGCTCTAGGCATTTGAACCTTAGCTTAATTTTACTCTTTCACGGTCAGGAACCCAGGCCCCTTTCCCCAGCTTTCACACCCGCTGTTCTCTCTTCTGTGATGCCCTTCTGAAAGAACCCCTAGATTTGCCTGCCTCAACTTTCAAAGCAACTCTGCAGGACTTTCTGTCCTCTCGAGATAGTTTTGTTTAATTACATGGGTTGCGGCGGCTCAGTGTTTACTTGCCAGTGCCCTGCTTCCTGATTATAAGCTCTGAGGAGGCAGGGACCCTGGTGCATTCATCTCAGGATTCCCAGCACCTAACGAAGTGAGCGGTTCAAATAATTTTTTGTTGTTGAACTGAACCGAACCCTTCCAGGTTGCATCTCTATTTTTTCTCTACTTTGGCAGCTAGGTGAGCTTGCCTCTTCTGTCTGCTTGATGGGGTGGGTGCGGGGCAATTTTCCTTGCTGGAGTCTTAACAGCCATTGCACTCATTGGCAACAGGTGTGCACTCACTGGCAACAGGTGTGCACTCACTGTCACCAGGTGAGGCGCAGCGGTCACACCCACATGCTCCGCTTTCCTAAGGGAGCCTGCGCCCTCCGCTAGCCGAGCCCAGGCGTTACATGGGAGCTGCAGGCCGCCCTCGCAGATACCTGCCCTTGGCTTCACGCATCTTGCTGACAACGTGAGCCAGGCGACCTACAGGAAGGAACGAACTGCCCCTGTCCTGGAGCGTCCGGGCAGGCCCGTCCCCAGAACAGAGAGCCGGATGCAGGGCCCCGCAGAAGGGGCAGGGTGTGGCCGCGGCTCCAGGGCTAGCGAGGTGCCGTTTCCGGGCGGAGGGAGGATCACTGGTGCGAAATGTTGGATAATTGAATCTTAAAATGAAAAGAAAATGGGGAAGCACAGGAGCAGTCTCAGCTGCAACCCTTCACTGCCCCGCTCCGAGCTCCTCTGTTTCCAAAGGGGAGACACAGCCGCTGCAGGTCTCCAGGACGTTTCTCAGCTGCCTCCCAGTTTCAGGAGCTCAGAGGCGCCAACGCAGCGAGCCGCGTTCTCCCCACAGCTGCTGGGCTTATCTTTCCGCACTTGCCTCAGCCTCAGAAAAGCAGGCAGATCCAGGGGGTCAGATTGCATTCTGGCCCTCCTGTGCCTCCTCACCTCTCCACATCAACTCGGCGATATGCATAATAAGCCCAGAACCACTGAGCTGTAACTCATAGGCGCCCTGAGTGTTTCTGCAAAGACAGCTTACCTACAGAAGTCCAAAAGAGCAACAAACGGCAAAAGACTAAAATAGTTAAGACTTTCGTAGCCCAGTGGGCCTGCCATTTTGCTCTAGCAGTGGTTCTCACACTTGAGCCTCACCTGCAGGGCCGGCTGAAGCACAGAATGCTGGGCCCCGCTCCTAAAGTTTCTGCGTCTTGCAGGCCTGGGGTCAGGCAGAGCATTTGTCTGCCTAACATAGTTCCCACGTGAGGCTGATGCTAGTGGTCCAGCGACCCCTGCTCTGGGAACCACTGTCCTTTAACACCTGAAGACACTTAACTGGAGAGAAAAATAAAATAAAGCAAACACAAACTGACACAAAAGGTAACACCTGAAGACACTTAACTGGAGAGAAAAATAAAATAAAGCAAACACAAACTGACACAAAAGGTGCTGTATTAAAATGGCCTCAGGGCAGTCACGCATAGGCTAGAAGGCTTCCAGGTGCTTTTCTTTGTTCCAGTCCTGCACACCCGGAGTTGGAAAGAAGATTACCCATGAGTGTAATTGGGGGCTTAGGGACAGGAGGAGGGTCTTCCCCTGCCACGGCCGGTTGAGAGGTGAAAGTCGGCACTCCACCTCCAGCCAAGACAGAAAAGGACACACGGCTAGCTGGGGGCCCAGGGAAAGGCTTATGAAGAGTCCCAGCCTCGCGGGATTTGGTTACAGGAGATTCAGCAGACTCCCGTGAGATTTGGTTCTTAGGGGAGGGGGTTCCCATTCCTTGAATTTTAACATCTCTTCCCGGTCAGGTAGGAAGCCGTGTGACTTGCTCTCAAAGTGGAGGAGGGGGCAGAGCCCGGGCCCTGGGATCTTAACAGCGGGTCCGCCCCCTTCTTCCAGAACCGTCCAGAGTCTAGGGGAAATGGCTTTTCCGCAGGGGGATGCGCCGGGAGCGGCCGCCCTTTCCCCTCTCCACACCCAGGGCGGCCACGCTGGGGGCCTGGTGCACCGAGAGGCCGGAGTCCAGAGGTTACAGCTTCAGCTCGAGTTGTCGGAAGTTATCACTGCGTTAGTTCCAAACCGTTCCAGCTTCCTGTTCCTTCCACCACCCCACTCCCCTCCCAATCCTGACTTTGAGCCTAATGTCTCCTAAATCAGACTTTAAAAGCCAACCTCTCTGTCTGACAAGCTCTTCCTTCTCTCCCCCAGAGCTTGCCTGCACACACACACTGAGTTATGACTTTTGTTCTCGGTTTCCTGGATGAATCGCGATGATTTTCTGCTCGGGACCCACACCGGTTCTGTATTTATGATCTCTTAAAAGTTTTATCGGGGTTCTGGCCACCAGTGCCGAAGGGTCTGCTCTTGTTCCTGCAGGCTGCGTTTTAGTCTGAGAATCTTGACTGTGTTGCGTAGCAGGCTGTTTGGGTTTTACACTGGCCCAGTGCTCGTTGAAGGAGAGAACGGAGTGCATTCATGCGGTGCTCTGGGCCTTTGCTGAGCTGGACAGTGGGATTTGTGATAGGAGTATCATACCTCATGTAGAGGGCACTTCAGCCAGCATCGTACATTTAAAACAGAAATTTTGGGGTTAACAAGAGGGAAATCTGCAAAAATATTTTTAATTTCTAAAATTTTATATTTTTTATTAGAGAAATTGTAGGTTTACATAAACATCATGCAGAAAATGCAGAGTTCCCATATACTTACCCACCTGTTATATACACTTTGCGTTAGTGTGGTGCATTTATTATAATTGATGAAAGAATATTATTATAATTGTACTATTAATCATATTCCATAGTTTACATTAGGGTGCAAAATTTTGGGGGGCATTGCATTATATCTTTTTTTCCCACTTGTTTTTTAATTTAAGAAAACAATTCACTTAGAACCACCAAAAATAGATATCTTAGTTAGCTTATCCATAAACATATTTAAATAAAATATCCATATAATCATTGCAAAGCCTGTGTTTGTACAGTAAGTTTAAAATTAAAGCAACAGGGAAAAAATCTACAAATTCAGATAGCAAAATTCTTAAATTCTAAATATTAAACACAAGGTACCATTTGATCAGCTGTCGAAACTGTGAATGTTCTCAAAACATCAAGTGGAAAGTTCTTACAAATATCTGCATTGCTGTAGTAATGACCTATGCTACTAGTTTCCTGATTTCAGGAAAATATGAAGATACAAATATTTTTACAATTAACATATATATATCTTAACCACCCAAAATGGATGTCTTAGTTAGCTTATTCATGGGCATATTAAAAAAAAAAAAAATCGAAGTCATCATCTTAAAGCCTGTTCATACAGTATGTTTCACAAACGAATTTAAAATTAAAGCAAGGAAGGAAAACAATCTAAAGATACATATATCAGAGTTTCTTAAATTCTAAATATTAAACACTATCTCAAATAGGATGGAAAATGTTTTTAATCTCCACCAAGTATATTTAAATGCTTGTTACCCTTACTGACATATGAAGATAGGGTAATTCTGCCCTTGAGGAGCATGACTATGCCATGTGACAAGGTCACACAAGCTGGATAATGCCACCTAAGCTGGCTAATGCAGCCAACTGGCTCCTAGTCGCCTTTCCCTAACCCAGCCTTTCTGAGATTGTGACATTGGCATCCTTGGTAAAGCCTGAGGATGGAGCTCTGCTATTTCCTACCACTGATTGTACAGAGCAGGCGTTGGGACTTGCTCACAAAGCAGCTGTTGAAGCTGGGGTGGCAGAGGCCAAGAGCTGGCTTGGGATCTGTTTCAGAGACAAAGGCTACCAAGCCAACTGAACAAATACCAGGGCCTGGTCACTGCTGTGTGCAGTTCACAGCTCACATCACATCTGGGGGTTAGGAAATCCACACGCAGAGCCAAGGATGTCAGAGACTGGCAGAACATAAATATAGCCATTGACGAGACACGGCAGCCAGGTGTTAGAAATTCAACCAGCAGCTAAACAAGCACAAGAGTCACTCAGAATGCAGTGGACACCCCCTTCCTCTCCAGCCATCCTGCTCTGGAGGGGCCCCTGGCGGGGTCACCTGGATGGTCATCTTTGGAAAGTTTTAATTAGGACCTATGCAGAAACAACTGAGTGATGCATAGCTGCTGCTTGGGCCAGGGTTCCAGGCTCTGGGGCTTGCTTGCTGGGAATGCTTTCTCAGGAATGGCAGGGCCAGGTCCCTGGGACTGGGTGCGTGCTTTCCCTATCTCTGACCCATCGGTGGAGTCGGTGACAACTGCAGCTCCCAAGAGCTAAGATTCTAACAATAAAGGGCTTTGCAGAGAACCATAAACTGCACTGTGGAAATAAATTCCACCTCATTCTGAACTCAAGGATGGGGATTTCTGTGTTCCTCACCAGGAAAATTAAAGGCAAATGAAATGTTGGGGAGTACCTTCCTCAAAGTTATCTAAAATAAAAATAACTCTTCATGCCTTCCCAAAGGAGTTCTTTAGCACTTGAGTTGTTTCCTTGACTTCTCTTTATGAGTCTGTGACCCAGGTGTGCCTCTATCCCTTTTATAGTAGGGTATAGACTCAGGAAATCATGGAGTAAGGGGTTCTCCTGGGTTCCCACAGATGAAGAAATTCAGTGATTGTCTAGGACAGGTCCTGATGGTTGCCTTTATTTTCTAGGTGAGGAGGTGTGCTGAACATACCAAACTTCTCTTCAAGAATGCCGAAGTCCACAGTAAGTACTTCATTGCCATCTGCTTGGGAGGACTGTGGGATTCCACTAAATGTGCTTCTGGCCAGAGGACTGTGTTGCTCTTAATTATAATAACGAAAATTTTAAATTAAATATAATAAAATGTCTTGAGCATTTACTGACTGCTAGGATAGTTCTGAGTATTTGACATGTATTAACATAATTAACAATCCTATGAAGTAGGTGTTATTATCCCCATTTTACAGATGAGAAAACTGAGGCACAGAAAGGCTAGGTAATTTGTCCAAGGCCACTGTCTAGGAAGTGGCAGGGTCAGGATCTGAACCCAAACGAATCAGATTCCCAAGCTGGTGTTCTTAATTTCCATATTTGCCACCTCATGCCCTTTGCTATTTTGGGTATTAAGGACAAATGTTTATTTAGTACATTGCATACTCCTAAGTATGGCCACATACATGATCACATATGAATTCTTCCTACAACAGCACCAGAAGATAGGTACATTGAATAATATGTCCCCATTAGATGCCCATGGAGACTGAGACAGAGTCAAGCACCTTTCTTACTGGCTGTCCTTAGATGATAGGCGTTGACTGTAAGGTGCCATGGACAGACATCTCAACATCAGCACTGCCATGATCCCACAGCTGGCACGCAGGAGTGCCTGAAAAGAAGAACAGTGGTCAGCTCTTGTTTACAAGACTCTGTCTTCTTCTGGTTGCTCTGGCATGTTCTTGGCAAGAACCTCACATTCACCCTCTTTGCACATGAGAATCTGAGGATCTGGTTTTCATTGACAGGAGGACCCCATTTGGATGGAGTTACCACGAGTCACCTCCCTGGTGACCAGCTTCCTTGGTCATAGGAGCTGCTTTTGGCCTATCCATCTGTGATGATCATCCAGGGAAAGATACCCTGATTCAAGAAGGCCAATGAAGTTCAGGGTTTCTCTCTCAAGTGAGAAGGTACATGGCGAATACAGTCAGGGCTTCTCTCTCATCTGGAAGGGCATGTGGTGAATACGGCATCATCTGCTAGCTTTCTCTCCTGGCTTCCGGTTTCATGAAGCTCCCCGGGAGGCGTTTTCCTTCTTCATCTCCAAAGGTCGCTGGCTCGTGGACTCTCTCCTTCATGGTGCTGCAGCATTCTCTGCTCTCTCTGAATCTCCTACATTCTCCAAAGTGTTTCCTCTTTGATAGGACTCCAGAAACTTATCAAGACCCACCCAAATGGGTGGGAACATGTCATCACTTAATCCAGCTTAACAACCACTCTTGATTAAATCACATCTCCAGGGAGATGCTCTAATTACAGTTTCAAACATACAGTATTGAATAGGGATTATTCTGCCTCTACAAAATGGGATTTTGTTTAAAACATGGCTTTTCTAGGGGAGATACACCCTTTCAAACCAGCACAGTCATACAAGCACTGGCCTGATTGTTATGGTGAGGACATTTTGTGGACTTAGATCATCAGTAAATTGAATGCATCTATGGCTGATTACATCTAGTCAGCTCAGAAGATTGGCATCAACAATGACAGGCATCTCATCAAATCAGTTGAAGGCCTTAAAAGAAAAAGTGATGATTCCATCAGTCAGGAGACAGAATTTTCATCTCTGTTTCAGCCAGCCAACCTCTCCTGGGGAAATTCATCGAAAACCTTCATCAGGGTTCTGAGCTTGCAGCCTGCCCTACGGACTTTGCACTTGCCCACCCCCACAGTTGCACGAGACAATTCTTATTATTGTTGATTAAATATCTTATCATAATATTTACATATATCTACTCTCGGTTCTGTTTCCCTAGAGAACCCTGACTAATACAGCATCCTTTCCATTCCAGCTGAGCCTGGGCAAGGTTGCAAGGCTGGTTTCATTCAACACATAGGGCACCGTGTTGAAGTGAATTGAGGGCTTGCCCGGAAGTAACCGTCGGAGACTTACTAAAAACAAAAGTAGGGTTGAGTTAGAAGCGACCTTAGAACCACTTTTTAATTTTATTGGAAATATGGGCCAAATTTAGGGAGTCAAGCCAGTTGCCCAGGGTCACCGGAACCATCCGTGGCAGAGCTGGAAGCAGAGCCTGGATCCTGGCTGGGCACAGCACGCTTCCCAGCAGCATACTGTCCCCAGCAGACCTCAGGAGTCTACCACCCGCTGTGCTGGCAGTTTGCTAAGCACTGTCCAGGAGCTTAAAAGAAAAAAATCTGGGCTTTCTTGGGTGCCAATGTTTCTATAACGTCTCTCCTCCCCCAAAGTCCCACTGTCTAATTTGAGATGCTTCTCTGATGCAGACTCCGTATGGAAGTGGGGAGATGGCATGAGGAGATCCCACATAAGAGAGCCAGGAATCTGTCTGCCAGAGAGAAGGATCAAGCAGGTGGGCGGGTACCAGACACGGCCCGGCTGTGAGCCAGCGGCTGCCACCCAACGCCTGCTCCACTTCGCGCTGTCTCCTGGCCCCCCAGGGGGATAATTCAGCCAGAGGGCACAGTAGAAACTGTTAGGCATGGAACACCAAGTAAACAGCCCCTAGGAATTTGTCTTACTTGAATTTCAGCTCATTTACTTGGGAGCAACTTTCCTCTCTGGTTGGGGGAAGGGGGAGTGAGGAGGTGGGGAAGCTAAGAAGACAATGTCCTTTTGTCTGGAGGAGGCTGTGTGCAGGTGCGGTGGTTTCTCAGCCTTGTTCCCAGGATGCTTGGTGGGTGGAACTGGGAGTCAGAAGTGCAAGCTCTTTTTTCCTGCACCCCCACGCTCCCCACCCCCAGCTGCTAGGCTTCTTGCAGCTTTAAACAGTGGAATTCTGCCGAAGATTTCGTTTCAAGTGAAGATTCTGTGGCTAAATTAGGGGGGGAAGCACTGTTCTGGTAGGAAGACTTAGGAGGGAAGAGAGCAAGGTTCTAGGCTCATACCTGCTCCGAGTAGCTTTGATCAGACAGGAAAGGCTGCTCCTGCCCATCCCAACTACCAGAGCGTGGTCATTTCCACTAAGAGTGTCACTAAGTGTGGCCCAAAGTGAAAGGGTAAAAAGGATGATTAAAATCAAGGAATTATTATCACATAAATTGACAAAGAAGACGAACAATGGGGAAAGAGGACTGAAAAGGGAAGGAGGGAGTCTGAATCTGTAAACACTTTCAGAGCTATTTCAGCAATTAACATTTACTGTCTAGTCAAACACGCTCCTTAGATTAACTAGAAAGAGACAGAGAGAGTTTGAGGCAGCTCCTGCTGGCTCTGGTTAGGTAAAGTATGTTAATCAGAATGGGGTGGGAAGCCAGAAAAGCCATAATTACTCATCTGATTCCAGAGGAAACTCACTGAACCAGTGGGAAGCTAGCCACAGTAACACAACCTTCTGGAAAGGCCAGCCTCACCAAGCCATGACTGCAGGCCGACCCTAGTGTACTCAGATTCCCCACCGAGGACTGTCGGGTCTCCAAAAACAGGCCCGACGCCTTTGCTGACTGCCGAATTCCCAAACCCAAGCTTGCTCTCCAAATTCTATGACGAGCGGAATACCCCGCCTCCCCCAAGAGCCTCCTCGCTGTTCTGCACAGCTCTCTATTAAAAGAAAGATGACTTTTAAAACCAACATCCCCTGGGTAGTAGGTGTTCAGGTGGGGGGCACTTAAGTCATTTGGGGATTAATGATGATGATGATGGAGAAGATGAAGATAAAGAAGCAAAAATGAGATTATAAACAGACGAACAAATCCAGATTTTTTTAAAGTTGGTTTTTCAGAGTACCTAGTCTCAAAAAAAAAAAAAAATTCGATGGATGGTGAAAAATAAAACTAGGCCTGATCTTTCTGTTATGATTCTTATGGACAGATGGATTTCAGCCCAAGGGAATGATAGCGTAGTAATTCAACTCCCTTGTCCCCATGACTAAAAATAAAGGATGATTAAAGAATGGAATCTTAGCTCCCTGTCATCCCAGACAGCCAGATCTTGTCCCCGGACTTGCAAATTGAGCAAGGCAAGCACAGGAGAACATGAATTGCCTTAATAAATATTTTTGAACGTTATTCATCCATTATTAAGGCCGTCAGGTTGAGGACTACAAGGCCACTGTCAGGTCCCTCTGTCCATCCTTCTCCAGCTCACTGCTTTCTGGGCGGGTCAGCATACATGCTTGAAACGACTCCAACATCATTTGCCCTCTTGGACCATCTGTCCATGCGTCCCTGAGTCTTTGGCAGCTTGTCATCCTGAATTTCTCAGGCTGGATCTCCAGGTGCCTTTTGCACTGTTTGGAATGTCACCGCCATCTCCTAGACTGTCATCGTCCCCTGACAATTTCTGCCATGGTATTCTTTGTGTTTACATTAGCATACTCACCTGGCCACAGCTTGTGGAGGCCATAGGACCTGTGTGCAATTTCACTCCAGCAAGTCCTCAGACATAGCAAAAATGATTCCAGAAAACAACAGAACCCAAAGAGTGCCTCTCTTCTCTGGAGACCAGTCAGTGGGACACATAAATCTTTAGAGGCAAGTCTCAAGATTTCTGAACAGGGTCAAGACAGTAATATGACCAAATGGGCGAGTAAATGACTCTGCCCAGGACCAGGAAGAAGGAAAGGTGAGGGATACAAATAAATCATGAAATGTCCTGAACCAGATCAGTAGGAGAGAGAGAGATTTTACACCATCTTGTGATTGGGTGTGTGTGTATGTGTATTTCAACTACTCTTGTGATTCCCTATACTAAATTCTGTGAGCCTGAAATTTATAGCAAATATAGAGTTTAAATTACTCTGTGTTCCACTTGTCTTCTACTGGTTTTGTAGCTTAGTCTTTGCTCTGTTTGGGTTGGCTCAAACCAAACTGCTCAGGATCCTGTGAAAGGCAAGACATGCATTCACTTACCTCTCCCTCAACCTGGAACCCCACCTAGGGTTCAACATCTGTGTGTGTGTGTGTGTGTGTGCGCACATGTGCACACACACACATACATGAGGAACTCACTCGAGGAATTTATCTACACTGAGCTAATCCTCAGGCAATTTAGTGCAAATGTTTCTGCTGTCCTGGGAAAAAGTAGAAGAGGTGTTAGTGGTACCTGTACTTACCTAAGTAAATATAGATTTTTCTCCCCCAAGGTTTGCCCCGGAGACCAGGAAATTAAATTAAAGAGAAAGAGAAGTTATCCCACCATCTAGAATCTTAAGTTATGTGGAGCAGAAAGTGAGCTTGTATCATTGGTGTCCTCAAAGCCTCTTCTCGGCTCTGATCATCCTGGAGAACTGGATGCTGTTCTCTGAGGAGAACAGGAACCCCCAACCCCTGTGAACCTGAGACCCCCACTGGTGGGCTGATTCCATGGGGCCACTCCAGGAGAGAATGAGGACCTACACATAGCCACTGAGGATCATGGGTTAGACAAGGAGGCTTGTTTGGGTTTGCTAAAGCTGCTGTAATGCAATATACCAGAAATTGGCTTTTACAATGGGAATTTAATAGCCTACAAATTTATAGTTCTCAGGCCATGAAAATGTTCAAATGAAAGCATCAACGGATGAAACTGTCTCTAAAGAAAGGCTTCCGGCATCTGGGACACCTCTGTCACATGGAAAGGCATATGGCCAGCATCTGTTCGTCCTTTTCTCCTGGGTTTGTTTGCTTTCAGCTTCTGACTTCCTCTCTCAGCTTCTGTATTTGTATCCTTATCTCTTAGCTTCTCTGAGCACTCTGGCCTTTTTCTGTCTTTTATCCTCTCAAAAAAGACTCCAGTAAAAGGCTTAAGATCCACCTTGAATGGGCTCTTAATTGAATTAACCTAACCGAAAGATCCCACCTACAACAGGTCTGCACCCACAGGAATGGGTTAAAAGAACATGGCCTTTTCTGGGATACACACCAGCTTCAAACGAACACAACGTGGTGTGGTGGGAAGAGCCTGACTTAGAGTCTGGATGTTCTCACCTGCTAGCTATGTGATCTTGCCCTCATGTCTTAAATGCTCTGAGCCCCAGTTTCCTCATGTGGTGCCATGACCAGAATTGTCCAAAAATGACCCTAGATGCTAATGCTAGTTGCTTGGACATTGAGTCAGCTGGACCTGGTGGTGGTGGTGGTGGGTTTCCCACCTTCTCCTTATAGGAGGAGCTGCATTCAAACTAAGTTCATGGGTCCCCTGCCTGTTTTTCTGATGAGAGGTCCTCTAATACCTCGTGGTCACAAGGTCTGGCAGCTGGTATTTTCAGTCAACCCCTGTAAACAGCTGGCAAATCCAGGCCGCCTGGAAACGCGGTCATGTTTTTTCTGGTGCTATGTCAGGAAAGAGTGACAGGTGGGGTGGGGGCCTCCACTGCCGCACAGACCCACACTGTGTGCCCAGCAGTACTCTGACCCCTGCGCATCTCTTTGTGGGAACAGGGGAGGGTCAGAAGACAGAGACTGCTTTCACTTCTTTTATAGACCCTTAGCTTGGTAAGCCTGCCCTTTCCCTAATGAAGCATATTGCTTAGTCCATATGTTATGATGTCCTGGAATTTGTCTTGAACCCTGGTAGTTGAGACCCATCTCGCATGGCATATTTTCTATCCAAATGGGATTAATAACACTTATCTTCAAGGGTTGTTGTGGAAATCCATTTCACATGCCGGACACCGAGGCAATGGCCTGAATAAATGCATGAAGTTGTGCCTGGGCCTGGCTCATTCAGGAAATGGTGATAAATGCTCGAGTGCTGAGTGCCCTGTGGCCTGGAAGATGAAGGTGGAGAGCGATAGCTAAGGAAACTTCTCCCCCCACCGCCCGCCAGGATAATTGGGCTCAGCAGCTTACAGAGCCAGCCTCCTCATCCCAGACTGAGTGGGCCTGTCCCCAAACTGTGATGTCCCTGAGGGGCCTCGGACCCAAGATCACTGGGAAGGAGTCAGAATGGTGACAAGCCGCTGACATTACTGGGCTCTTCCTGAGCACTTTTCATGTATTACTATATCTAACCCTCAATATAACCCACGGGTTATGTCCCATCACTATTCCCAAATTCAGCTGAGGGAACTGGGACATCGAGAGGGCGTCACCTGCCCAGGGTCGCACAGCCATTGGCTTGAACCCATGGCCACCGTGCTCCACTTCCACCTGGGCGGGCAAACACGCGCCACGAGGAGAAAGGGGCCCTCACGTGGGGACACGGTGGCTGGGCGTCGTGCATGGCCCAGCAGAGAGTTCCATCCTTCCCACCTGGTGGCCCAGGGACCCGAGGTTCAGAGACCGAGGGGCTTAGGCAGCATCCGCTGCACAGGCAGCTGTGAAATGCGGAGCAGCTCGGGGGCTCGCGGCAGATGCATCCAGTGCGCGCGTGAGGGCCCGGCGAGGGGACAGTGCCTTCGGGGGCCAGAGAAGCCCTTGAAGGCTGGACGGATTCTCAAAGCCAGGGGAGAGGGTGAGTCCTGGGTGAGGGAAGGGCGGGCACCGAGGCCCAGAGAGGAAGACTGCAGGGACTGGGGGACTTCAGAGCAGGTTGGTGCTGGGTGGGTTTTTTTTTTTTTTT